>ML107405.1:14992-117148 GCA_003697995.1 Taxidea taxus jeffersonii | reverse complement strand
TCAGATTGGGTTTCTGCCCATAAGACTTAGAATTTTCCCTCTTAAACATGTCAATTTGGTCTCTAAAATTCATTCAGTAATGGAGCCGACCTTACCTCTGAAGGTTAGGATAGCCCCAGGATCTGGATGGACAAATGGAGAATATCCAGTACAATTTATATCCTACAGGTCTTTTTGAATTTTCAAAAAACAAGGGTTACCACAAGAATATGATCTGGGGTGCCTGGATGACTCAGTTGGTTAAGCATCTGACTCTTGTTTTCAGCTAGGTCACCATCTTGGAATTAAGGGATCAAGCCCTGCATCCAGCTCCGTGCTCAGCACAGACTCTGCTAGGGATTCTCTCCCTCTCCACTTGTCCCTCCCCAACTTACCTGCTCTGTCTCTCTCAAATAAATAAATAAAATCTTTTTTAAAAAGAATATAAGATCAATTAAATTCATAGCAAAAAGCTCTGGGTGTTAATTCAATGTATTAAAAATTGACAGAGTAGCTAAAATTTTAGCTACTGAAAATGATGAACAAATTATAACTCCTACATTCCCCAAAAATTCTATCTGATGTAGTAATAATAGTAATGGATACTATAAAAATTAAAACCTGACAAATACAAAATTTATAGCCTCTAAGTATTATAGTAATAAAGTAAACAAAAGGAAAATAAGAATAAATACCAAAAATGATTTGGAAATGTCAGAATATAACAGATTAATATGAAAAAGAACGGACAGAAATCATAGATTAATAATAGTAATAAATGAAATTTAAATGTTATATTAGGATTAGAGAATATATTTCAGTTTGAAGTAAGCAGAATTCAGTCTCAAAAATTATATGCTAGAAAATGTCATATTTAGAAAAACCAAAAGGACCAATATTTTATATTGTATAGTTATTATGATCACTTCTTAATACCACTGAGTCTATCTTAAAAACTGAGACACAGGGGCACCTGGGTGGCTCAGTGGTTAAAGCCTCTACCTTCGGCTCAGGTCATGATCCCAGGGTCCTGGGATCGAGCCCCACATCGGGGTCTCTGCTGGGCGGAGAGCCTGCCTTCTCCTCTCTCTCTCTCTCTCTCTGCCTGCCTCTCTGCCTACATGTGATCTGTCTGTCAAATAAATAAATAAAATCTTTAAAAAAAAAAAAAACTGAGACATAAGGTAAAATACTTTGTATTATAGCAATTATTTGCTCTTATAAAACTGAAATTGGAAACATGACCACATTGATAACAAAATGGAGATAATAGGAAATACAATCTATGAAAAGAAAGTGGCATGGTTAATTACAGATAATTTTTCAAGAATGAAGTGTTTTTCACATGATCCCAGGGACCGCAGAACAATTTAGTATTACTCAAGATCCTCGGAATTATTTCAATAAAGAAATCCTGTAATTTATTTATTCACTAACTTTGTGAAAGTTCCTTTATCCCTTCTGCTCTTTTTCAATGTGGCAGGCTTTTCTTTGCATTATAGGGTGTCCTAATTCAACAAATACCTACTATCTTCCCTTTGCCTGATAATATGCTAAAAAATAGTGCAAGCTTGTGCTGAAACTCTTTTTGAAGTAACATATTTTAACATCCTACAGAGCTTTATGGGTCATTGCCTTTCTGACCTCTTCCAATAACCCAAATAACTGACAGTAATGACATTGTGGGTGATCAGTGGATCTGTGCCAAGCATTCTGGACAGAATGAAAGGGAATAAGATTAGACTTCAGAGTTGGAAGAGACAACTGCTTCTCATCCAAATCTTGTAAAAGAGAAAATTTAGAAGTCCTTTGTGAGTAACAAAGGTCAATTAAAACAGACCATGTCAAGGATAAAAACAAGGCCACACTCACTGTTAATACCATTAAATGGATTAAGATGGCACCAAGCAAGTACTTTTAATTGGAAAATACAGCTTAGAGAAAAGTACCTAAGGGTATTACTCTCCCATTAGTCTGATATGCTTAATTAAGTCCAGAGAGAGGCATGAGGTTAAGAAAGATAAGACATACAACAAAACTATGAGTATGGCTATTGGCACATATACCCAAATCAATTAGATAACAAACTGGTTTTTGAAACTGTTGCATCACCAAATGAACCACCAGCCTCTTCTCAGATTATAACTGAGTAAGTATGAAAACAACCCTTAATTCCCAAATTTCTACAGGTAAGAAACAGGCTGATACAGAGTCTAACTATCCAAGGAGTATACCCTCCATTTGCCCTCTTCAAATATAGCCAAAGACTATTAAAAAACCAACAGAGAACAATGAACCCTCCCAAGAGGCAGCTTTACTCAAGGAACAAGCATAACATCTTCCCAGTGGGATTTCAGGATTTCTCTGAACTAGTGACTGCTATGTATTTTCCCCTTTCCAATCAGATGATTATGGTGACAAATACGTTTCTTACCTGTTTAGTATATTAAAGGAAAAAACAGAGAATGTTAGTGCTAATGGGAATACAAAGAGAGTCAAGATTCAAAATGTATCAGAGACAAAAATGGAAAACTAGAACTTGAAAAAAAAATAGAAACTCTCTAGGATCTAGGGCTAGGTAAAGAATTCTTAGACTTAACAACAAAATATAACCCATAAAAGGAAAATCTGATAAACTGAACTTCATCAAAATTAAAAACTTTTGCTCTTATGAAAAACCCTGTTAAAAGTATGAAAAGATATGCTATACACTGGATGAAAATATGTGCAAGTCACCTATGTGACAAAGATCTAGGACTTAGAACACATAAGCAGCTTTCAAAATTCAACAGTAAAAATTAAACAATCCAGTTAGAAAATGGACAAAAAACATGGACAGACATTCCACCAAGGTTAAACAGATGGCAAATCGACACAAGCAAAGACACTCAACATCATTGGCCATTAGGAAAATGCAAGCTGCAGCCACAGTGAGATTTCACTGAAACCTATCAGAATGGCTAAAATAAAAAATAAAGACAACACCAAATGATGGGATCACTCATACTTTGCTGATGGGCTATAAAATGGTACAGTCCCTCTGGAAAATAGTTTAGCAGTTCTCAAAAAAATAAACATAAAACTATCACATGACCCAGTTGTTTCACTCCTGGGCATCTATCCTACAGAAATGAGAAAAATGTTTACACAAAAATCCATACAAATGTTCATAACTTTATTTATAACAACCAAAAAACAGATCAATAGATGTCCTTTAGTAGGTGAATGGTTAAACAAACCATCCCTGATACATTCATTACATGAACTACTTGGTAATTAGCAATAAAAAGGAATGAACAATGGATAACCACCACTCAGTTTTTAGAGAATTATCCTGAGTGAAAAAAGACAATTCTGAAATGTTAAATACTATATGATTACCAAAATATAGTAAAATCTTTAAACGTAACAATGTTAGCATGAGGTAATTTACAATAGAAAACTTTTTAAATATAAATATTCAACTTCATGAGAATAGTTAAAATTTAAAATGGAATGTTATATAAGAATAAGAATGCTCAAAGTTTGCAAACTATACAAAATATTATATTAACTCTATAAGAAATAGGCATGTTAAAAACATTAACACAGTCCCAAAGTTCTTTTCCTTGAGAAAAAACAATGAATTGGGTTTTTTTCTCTTTCTATTCCTTAGTATTGTCCAAATTGTCTGCAATGACCCACAGGACTGCTTTAACCAGAAAAATGTACTAATAAAAAAACACAACAAAAGAGGGCTGATTAAATAGGTTATCTATAAAATGAATATAAAGACATAAATAATTCGCAACTTTTCTTTAAAATATAACAATGACCAATATATATTCTTAAAGAAAAAGTGAATATCTAGAAATTCAAAATGTTGTTTCTTTAAATGTATATTTGAATGCATATGTGTAAATGTGATGCAAGATGTCTGAATATGTATGAATGTTAGTAAGAGTGTGTGGATGAGTGAGCATGAGCATGACTGTGTGCTAATGACTGTACTGTAAATGTATGTATTATGTGTGATTATTTGTGAATACACATACAAACATATATATACATTAAGAAAACCGAACAATATTAGGAATGGATAATCTAAGTTATGGTATAAAAATTTCTTATTCCCTTCCTTTTTGTTTCATTTATTCCATCTTTTTTTCCTTTTATTCCATTTCTTTTGGGTTTTTTTTTTTTAATCTTCTGAATGGCTTGCAAAGGATGTATCATGTTTAAAATTAGTAAAAAATTAAAGATATTTAAACAGGCATTTTGACTATTTAGAAGGTAATATTTTAGTATACTATTTTGAGTGGATCCATTTAAGCTGAACTACACCAAACAAGTTTATTTTCTTATCTCCTAAGAATATAATCCTGGAAACATAGCTAATTAAAATCCTCTCTAATATATCACTTTGGAAGTGTTTAGCCAGACTTTCGAGATAAACTAAGAAAGGTAAGTTTGGTTTGGGCTTTTTTTTTGGCGAGGCAGGGGTGGTTTGTTTTCTTCTTTTGAGAGAGAGAGAGAACAAGGAGGGAGAGTTGAGGAGGGAGAGGAGGAAGTAGGCTCCCAGCTGAGCAGAAAGCCCACGCTACATCCTAGGGCGTTGGGATCATCACCTGAACTGAAGGCAGAAACTTAACCAACTGAACCACCCAGGCGTCCCAAGAAAGGTAGTTTTTTTTTACATTAGGATAGCTGTTACTTAATTATCATGAACATCATTATTATTCATTGCTACTATTTAATGAGCACTTACCATGCACCAGGCACTGCCTTATCACTATGGTATAGTACAGTATACAGTATCATACAGTCTCCAGTGAGGTAGAGGTTATTATCATCATCGTAATTTATAGTAAAGCTTGTCTAGGCCCACACAGTTCTATCACACAGCATTTGAGCAAAACTTTAAATTCAGTTTTGTCTGACCCTAATATCCCTGCTATATTGCTGCATAATTTCTCTCAATGTAATGTGCTAATAGTAATTAACTGGGGAAAAATAGATTAAAACACACAGTAGCTCTTTGGGCATTTTTTTTAAGAACAGTGACTTAGAAAATACAATTTCCTCATTTCTTTCTTGCCACAAACCACATTTTTACCAACCTTTCTGAGGAAGCAACAAAAGCGTTGCTTAATTATCACCTCCCATACACTATACCGGTAAAACACAACTATGCCTCTGGTCAACTCCAATGCCTTATCGGAGCATTTCCTTTTATTTTATACAGGAAAATAAATAAGGGTAATCACTACTAATAGTCTATCAAAAAAAATCCTGCCACTTCAGCATCACCTTAGAAGCATGGTAGCTACACAGGGAAATCAACAGTTTAGCAAGTAATTAAGACAAAAACCAAAAGTAGAATATCAAAACATTGTGTTACTATTCCTGATTATGCTTCTCGTTTTAGCTTCCTTTTTTGCACTGTAAATTTTTCAGATCCCAAATCTTACCCATAAAGATCATCTATGCTCTGCCTCTAATAACACAGTTCCTCCCAAAACTCCCCTTGGTGGCCAAAAAAAAAAAAAAAGAAAATTGCCCCATTACTCTTTAGGCCAAGTTTATGGAAAATGTGAACAGAGCATCCCAAACTTCCTCTATCTGACATTAACTGCTCTTACTGCCCTTCTATGGAGGGGAAGTCATTAGACTCTTAATATGCCTCCACTGAAAGGATTCATTCATTCATTAAAATATCTGACAACTCAACAAACATTTCTTGAACACCTACTATCCACCACAGGCTGTTCTAATGCTGGTCATAATCAAGATTCTAAATTCAACAAGTGCTTTCAAAATGATGTAAGACAGCACAGAACAGATATCCCCAAAGCCTGTTCACCAAAACACTTATCTGGGGGATAAAACATAAAGTGAGCAGCAGAAGCAGAGTAAAGGGGCCAGGCAGTGGAGTCCTTTGGTACATATCACATCCTCTCAACTAAAGATTCAAAACTGCATGAACTTACAGGGATGTAACAGAGACGGCCCTTAACTTTGATTTTCCCAACCTCATTGAACCATGAAACATAGTTTTAAGATACTCTTAACATCTTCAGAAGCTGTGCTCTGCAGATCATACTTTGAGAAATGCGGGGACATTATATTCTTTTGCTCAAGGGCATGTGTTTTTAAATCTCTATTTACAAATTATAGCTGTGAGCAGAAATAAATTTGTGCTAACAGCTCACTGACACATGCCTCCTATTTAATTTTCTCTGTTAGTTTCCTCTATTTCAGAAGCTTGGTCATTTGAATTTCAACAACACTGGCTACATTAAAGTATCTAGTATTTCATGACAGTTGTGAAACGTCTATTTTAAAGGAATTTATAAAGCAATAATCCTGAAATGAAAAGAAACCTCTGTGCCCACAGCTGAAACTGTACAAAATAATTGAGCACCAAACTGGACATACGTTTCCCCAAATGGACTGATAAGATAACCTGGTTAGTTTTAAAAAATATAAATTCCTGAGTCCTACTACAGACTTGTTGAGTCAGGGTCCCCAAGGGGGAGTAAGTGATAGTAGCAAGCATCTCGGGTAACTCATATAATCTGGGAAGTTTGTGGAAGGCTGAAGTGCCTTGGATATTAAAAACCGTGCAAGTTTCACCTGGAACACTGACTACCCCTAAAAGTTAGTTCTAGCTCTTTTACCATACGTATGGAATTTAAAAATCTTTTGAATCATTTGTTTTATTACATCATTACATATTCTAAGATATTATTTTTCCTTTTTTATTCATTTGTTGCGATTAAATTGAAATATAAGAAAAATAAAACTGATTCTTTATAAGGAAGAAGAAATATCAAGGAAGAACACTCAGAGACCCAGAGAAATTATACTATATTAAATTAGCAACTGTAAAACTGTAAGATCCTTGGCCCTATGTCTTCTCCAATCTAGATAAGTATTCCATGCTTAAAAAAAAAAAATTCCTTATGAATACAAGATAAAAGGCAAAACAGTAACTAAAATTAAATCACACATTTGAGTCTCATGCTAATCATTTTCCCAGTTCAACATTTTAAATAGTCACTTTGCATAACCAACATCTTTCGGTACAGAATTCTTCCTGAAATACCAATCTAAAACATTAGAAATTTAATGCTGAAGTAAATGTAAAGTGTTGAGAGCTATCTTTTCCTGAGAAAGGAATGGAAAACAGAAACATGAAAATAATATGACTTAAGAAAAGTTATCCAACTACTGGTCAATAAAGAAAAAGAGCTTCACTGGATTTAGTAATTACTTACCTATAATTTCTAAGTATTTACTAAGGATCCCCCTCCCAAAATCTCAAAGAGACAAAGAGATTATTTTCCTTAACAGCATTAAATTAACACTCATCCACAAGGAATTAAAAAGTGCTTAGAGGAAAACAAAATGTTATGTGGTAAAGATTTACTTATTATATTTTTATAATATTTGAAAGTTGTATTAAAATATGTAATAACAAGTTACAATATATCAAAAGTGAATGTTAAATATTATTTAATTGAAAGTATTTTGTGATAGTATTCTATTTTCAGGCTAACATATATAAAAATTAGTTCTGAAAAGCATTTCTCTCAATTTTAATGCTTCCCTTTTTTTGTATCCAATAACAACCAAAACTTCCCTTTGATAAATATCTCCAAAGTTAGATAATCACCTCTAACCCTTAGGTCTTCATAAAAGTTTCCCCTTAAAAAATATTTTCCCAAATTTTATTTTTACAGACTAGAAATTTTTACAGTTATTACTTATTTTTTTTACAGTTATTTTTTTTTACAGTTATTACTTATTTTTACAGACTAGGGTGTTTTCAAACAGCCTTTTCTACCTTTTTGCTAACTCTTTACCTCATTTGTATTTTTCTATCACCTGTGGAAATTATACAGGCTTATCATATTTCACATTTTGTTTTCTTCTAATTACCAACTGTATTATATTACATTAATCTCCTCTTATAGAATGATTTCATCCTGAGCCCTGACTTTTCTCAAGTTCAAAAAACTACAACAAAAAGGCACCCAAAGGAAAATGCTAATTCTCTCAATGTCATTTTCAAATTAAATTACACTATAATTTCAATTAATAAAATGATTTCTTAGTGTGAGGCTCTTTAGGTTATTTATGTTATATTACCTAACAAGATTGTACATGTCCTTATTTCTAATCTATGTACAGAGTTTTCCACTCTTTTGTTTCTTTTCCCACTGATATCGTTTTCTTGTATATTCTCCTTAGACTTGGATAAATCATGAAGATTTTTGGTTATAGAGTCCAAAATTTGCAAAAGTGGATTAATTTACTTGAACAGATCATTATAACCAGCTATGCGAAATTGGGGAAAAATGGTTTGAATTCACAAAAATAATTATGCAATATGTAAACACTTAAAAAATAAATAAATTTATAAAAATATTAAAACTATTCAATATAGTTAATAAACCTATGAGAAATTTTAAAAATTAAAAACATTAAACAAAGCATAAAAACTATTATTAGTTTTAGCTGTGAAATCACTATGAAGTCACTTCGCTTCTTGTCCTAGAGGTGTAAAAGAAGGAATTTATGATTTCTAACATTCCTTCTGTTTCTAAATGCCTGGATCCCTTTCCTTTAGATACGTAATACAGTTTCAGTCCTGAGTTCTTTATCTGTTATATTTGAACACCTACACATACACACAAACATACCACAAAGTCACATTACTACTAAAGAAAACTTTCAGGAAAAAAAAAAAAAATGCAAAAATTGAAGATAGCAACTAGGCATTTTCATGTATTGGCTGTGAGAGAGTAACTGGTACATCCCTTCCTAAAAGTGAGTGTGGCATTACCTATCAAAAATTAGAATGAGGAAGCCCTTCAAACCCAATATGAGCCCTTCTAGGAATGAAGACTAAAGAGTAACTTGCACATTCATACAAACATGTATGTTCAAAGATATATATTACAACACTGTTAAGATATATAGTATTCAGTTCCCACTAATTCCAAACCTGATTTCTTGATTTCCACTCCCAATGCTATTCTACATTCTAGTGAATGGCTCCAGTTGGCCAAGCCAGATATCAAGGTCATTTTTCACTCCTCTTTCTTAATCAATCTACCAGAGTACTCTTTTTCCTTGAAAATACATTGAGAATCAGTCACTCCTTTAAATCTCTACTAATACCAACACAGTCCAACCACTTTTATCTCTCACCTGGACTCTAATAAAAAACTCCTATGTGATTCTGCCCCATTTACCCTCATCCTTCAGAACAGAAGCCAAAATGATCATATCAGAACATAAGGTCACACATATCCCTTTGGAAAACTTTCTCGGGACAATTGGGTGACTCAGCCAGTTAAGCATCTGCCTTCTGTTTAGGTGATGATCTTGGGGTCCTGGGATCAAGCACTGCATAGTCAGGCTTCCTGTTCAGTGGGGAGTCTGCTTTTCCATCTCCCTCTGCCCATCCCCACTCCCACTCGCTCGTGTGCTTCCTGCTCTCTCTCAAATAAAATCTTAAAAAAAAAAAAGGTGGGGGGACTTCCTCATGACTTCCCACAGCACTCAAAGGAAGAGCTAAATGTCTCTTATTGGCATCTACCAGTCTCTCCAAGTTCATGTCATGCCATGTTCTCCTTTGCCTTGATTATGCTGGCCAAAGTGACAATTCCTAAAACCTGCCAAACTCTCTCCCCTTCCAAGGCCATTTATCATGTTTTTCTCCAGCCTGAAAATCATCTTTCAAAGCTGGTTCCTCGTTATCCAGTTATTGTCAAAACAGCCTACCCTTGACCACCTATTTTCTCTTTTATGCACTATTACTTCATACTATTTGTTCATAAAATCACTTTAATCTTCAATTATTTCATTTGTTTATGAACTCCGTATTTCTTCCCACTACCACAGAAAATCCTGATGGCATGAAACTGTTTCGCTGTTACCGCAGCACCATGTGGAGTCCAAAGCAATATTCACTGTATGAATGACAGAACATAAGGGTAACCTGAGATTTTGTTTCCATTTGCCAGTGATAAGCTATTATTTAAATTATGAGTATAATTTAGACTAAAAACCTCACAATCAGCCAATTCCTCAAATCTACTTCAACTAAAATAATAAAAAATAAGACATATCAAAAAGAACTTGGTAAAAACTTGCATAGTACAGTATAATGTGACCTGGTTTTAACAATCTTTTTGGCTTCATCTCTGCTCCCTCAATGACACACACCTTAATTTGCGGCCATTTCCCCTTGCGAATTATAAATTGTTCAGATCAGCTACAGTTCAAAGTGTGTCTGGCAAGAGATGAAGCTAAGAAGATTGTTGAAGAGAGATCAGGCTTTGGTACCGGAACAGGTGCTGTGTTTTAGTTTAGAGAGTCAGAGATATTATCAGAGCTCATATACTTTAAAAACAAGTAGGGCATCTGATCAACTGGAATACTGGGGAATTTGATTTAGTACAAAGATTACCATGTAAATGCTATGAACAGTATTTTTGCTATCACAGAATCAGTATCATATTTCTTATGTGACAGACTCAAGGTTAGACTTTAGTGTTACGATTTCAAAAGTGTCATACTAAAAAAAAAAAAAAAAGGCCTAGTGTGCCTTGTTGCCTTGTTCCTAAAACTACCCCCAGGGAAATTATGTGACATTGGCCTTACAGAATCTTGTCCAATCTAGAATCAATAAAAGTGATCTTTTCACTGATAACATACTTTCATTATCTCATTTATTCCAAACTCTACCATACTTTAAAAACACCCTCTATTGGTCCTATATGCTTGCGTATTCTATTTTTATTTCCAAAATGAAGACTACTTACCTAAGTATACTCCTAAAACCATGTTGCATAATTGTTAAAAATATTATTGTTAAACTGTTAAAAATACTTTCCTATTTGTTGTCATTCTATAATTTGGAAGTTGGTCTTAGGAATGTTAACACTTTAATATTAATTTTCAATATTAAAACTCCACAAATGTAAGAACCTTAACTTTTTAAAAATAATGCCTATATTGCAGCAGGCCCCAGTTCTCCTTTCTTCTTACTCTAAGCCTTTTCCTCACTTATCTAACTCCTGAAAGTTAATTTTATAACTCTTTTTCTCAATATTTGCTATTAAAAGTCCCAGGAAAAACAATAAAAATGTTAAGGTCTTCATTAGAACATCCCTCTGGCTCTACCATAATTGTTTTCTTCATTGAAAATGATTCTTTGGGAGGAAAAAAAAAGCATAGAAAACAGTCAAATTTCCTTTTGAGCCTTTGAATAATGTACTTTTCAACTAACCAGAGCAACACATTAGATAACTCATAAAGTTCTGTGTCTCTAATACAGTCATAAGTACAGCTAGCTTCAGTTCTTAGGAAAGGCTTCAGTTCTATAAATTTCATCTCTCTTTATCTCAGGAATCAGGAATCAACATGTCCAGAATGCAGAGCTGTAACAACAGCAAATAAAACCAGAAGGGGGTGGGGGGGTCAGGGGATGCCTGGGTGGCTCAATTGTTTAAGTGTCTGCCTTCGAATCAGGTCATGATCTCAGAGTCCAGGGAATCCCGGCATTGGCATCGGGCTCCTTGCTCAGTGGGGAGTCTGCTTCTCCCTCTGACCATCCCTTCTCTCATGCTCTCTCTCTCATTCTCTTTCTCTCAGATAAATAGTAACTAAAAACATACACACACACATGGAAAAACTATAGCTCTTAGAACCTCAGTGATGTTACAAGTGCAAAGGAAAACTGATCATTGCTTTTTGAGCAATGAGTAATTTGAGGAATTGAGATTTAGAGGATTAATAATGTGAATAACCACTGGAGCAATGAATAATGCATTAATCAACTTCACACAATTCACATCAAAACAAAGCAGTAAATAGCGAAGGAAACTAAGTCCTTACCGTTCTTACCTGTACAAGTGAGTTGCAATACAGAATTAAAGGCCTTGTTTTAAAGTACTTCTTAAATTAAAACAAACAAAAACATAACAGAAACTTACCTTCAAAAAAGGACCCCAACTGGTATTTTCCACTAAAAAATTTTGGCATTGAAAATACAAGTGCTCCCAGTCCTATCATAAAGGATGCAAAGGCAAGCCATCTTGGTTTGTGTCCTCTTTCACCAAAGAATGACACAAATAAAGACAACAAACAGAATGAGATATCATAGCTTGATGATATCAGGCCCGTCAGAGAACTCTTCATTTCATAGCGCTTCTCAATCGTGGAAATGCTAATATTTACAAGGCCATTTACTATAATACCTAAAAGAGAGAAAAGAAAATGTATGTACATGATTTTTATTAACTTCACCATATGGATTATGAGTTTTAACACAATGTACTAAAGTTTGGTTATGACTAAAGTTTGAGTGTTCATTTATATTAATTTTTTTTAATGTGCCAATTTTAAAAGTCCCAAAGTTTCAAAGCTAGCAACTCAAACAAACTTCCTTAAAAATCAGTTTGCTTTTAATGGTACACTTGTGAATTTTTGGGTGTTAAATATAATTGATGCTTACCATAAACTAAATTGTAGATAACTTCATTTTTCTCTATATAACAAATAAAAAATCAGACTGGTGAATTCTCATGAAGCCAGTCCACTGGCGAGACTCCAAGAGTAACATACTCTCTTAGACCTCACTCAGAAGAATACAAAAAAGTACAGGTGACTCAGAGGTCATCAAGGTAATGCCCAACTGCTTCCCAGGTTGTTCAATTATTAAACATATTCATATATAACTAGAGATCCTTGACTTAGTCTTATGAAAGGTGAAATTTAGCTTCAAACATCTTTTCCTCTAAACCTTTTATAGATAAGAAAGTTATAATTTAAAAGAGGTCCTAGAACGAAAATAAACACACACTAAGAGTCATTTCAACTACTGGGATTCTAAATCATATGCAAAGTAAACGAAAAAATAAACACTTCATCTGTTAATTACAACTGTAATGGAAGACTACAAGGTAAACAATGAAAAGCTGGAAATCTAATTGTGACTGACTTAACAAAAAGGTTTTGTCCAGATACAGATTAAATTTACAGGAGTTTAAACACTAGTATAAATTGAAAATAAAAAGCATCTGATCAAATTATACAGTTTTTAACTAGTTACTCCCTTTACTTAAGAGGATACCATGACTCACTTTCACTCATTAATTAACAGAATATATACACAAGCCATGATTTCCACAACTTCTTTAAATTTTGCTTTATCAAGACTGCAACTGTAAATATATTTGATGAAAATCAATATAACAAGTTTTAAAAGTCCTAACATTTTATTTTTATGCCAATTTAATAAGTCAAAAGCCAATTTACAGTTCTTAAAATTTAAAGGTATAGTGTCTAATGTATCTAGGAATGACAAGCTTATGAGATAAACTTATCTGAGAATATGAAACTTTCCCCATCCAAAGATCAACTCCCCCCACTCTCCCCAAAAAATCAACTTCCCAACACACTTGCCATACTGATTAAAAGTCAGTCATGAAAACTCAACTGTCTTTATGGTGCAACTTCTCTGAGAAAGTAAATTTATAAACTCTTATGGAGGTTTAGCACTTTAAGCCTATGAATACCACTCTGAATTCAATGCTACAGAAGTTCTAAGAACTCTGCTTTAAAAAAGGAAATTTCAGGAAATATTGCATACTATATGTCTCTATTATACATACATAAAAATAGGAGGCACACTAGAAGGTTAAGTGCTAAGAGAAACCCTGTTTATCTTTGAGAAATTCTGGGTTAAGTAAACTAACCTGACAAGTCTAGAGTTTTTGTTTTTCACAAACACTTCTTAATATACCAGGGAAATGGACTTCCCAGGGATCATGTCTGAGAAACATGAGTAAGTAATAATTCAAACTTAGATGGTAATAATTCAGATTTAAACTGAAACAAGAATTTTATTGGGTCACCTTCATCTAGGATTATGCTTGTTAAATTGGGGCCTCTAGGTAGATAAAACTCTAAGCTAAACCTGACCCATCTATCTAGGACTGTCAATAATATTTGTTAATAATTTTAAACAATATTTTACTGGAGACTTCCTCTGGGGATTCAAGAATGTGTTCCTGGATACAGAAATTTTTGAATATGTTTTAAGATAAAACAAGAAATTTTAATTGTGTCCAACTTCTTTGAACTTTGCATCCCTTTGGCACTGAAGTATTTGGTCACAGATTTTGGACAACTAAGACCAAGATGTTAAGAGAAGGTAAACTTGGGTGGGGAAGAAAGGTGGAAATGGAAATAACTTTTTGGCACAAAACAACCTTTGGCAGAAAAGCTGCAGTTGACCTGCAATCAATGCTTACTTACTGAACAGCTATTACTTGCAAAAGCAAAGGGCACTGAGTTCTGAGTTCCTTTCAGACAGGGGAGCAGGAATAAGAATAGAAAGAACGGAGTGGGTAGGGAGGGAAAAAAATGAAACAAGATGGGAAGGGGAGGGAGACAAACCATAAGAGACTCTTAATCTCAGGAAACAAACTGAGGGTTGCTGGGGGGTGCGTGGGAGGAGGGAGAGGGTGGCTGGGTTATGGACATGGGGGAGGGGTGTGCTATGGTGAGTGCTGTGAATTGTGTAAGACTGATGATTCACAGACCTGTACCTCTAAAGCAAATAATACATTATATGTTAATTAAAGAAAAGAAAAGAACATATTTACATTTACTCTTCTGTTAAGAGCAATTTCCAACGCCTCCCCCTCCTCAAAAATATTTCTTGGATTACACTTCTTCCAATCAGCCCTGGATGGCCTTTCTACAAAATACTTTGAAAGTAAGGCTCAAGTGACCAAAAAATATCTACATACCATCAAATTCTAACTAACCTTCAGCATTTCCTTCAGGATGCTCCATCTTAATGCCCACCTCTCCTCAATGTGTCTGTCACCTTAGTGTAACTTCCCTTCCCGTTTCTTTCACCCCCTGCCTTAGGCAACACAGCAACAGCTTTTGCCTTCTGCATGCTTTCTTTCCTGGGAGCCATTCTTCCTCTATTCTACCACTCACTCCTCCAAACCAGGTCTAGACTGCAAATTCCTAAGGGTATAAACGTGGACTTTATCAGTAACTCCCAAGAGACCCTAAAAGAGATCCTGGAACAAAACACACTGCACAACTCCTTTGCGTTTCAAAAGCCTCACCCTTCAACAACGCCTCGAGCCTTTGCTAACATTCACTGGTTTCCACGTGTGCCCACACACAACTCCAACTAAATGCACTCACAATACATGAATGCTGCTACCTAACCTATTCCACAAATTTCTCCTTTGAGAACTACCTTACCCTCACCTGTAAATTAACCCTTCCCTTCCAGAAACAATGTAAAAAATAAAATAAAATCCCTTTAATAAGGAGTTTAGCAAGATACATGCTTTGGTAGCACAGAATGGATACCCCCGGTGTAAAGTGTTTCCAAAGAAAGGCTCCAATAATTTCCACTTCCTTTAAGGAATCGGAAACGGCTAAACTGAGATAGAACACAATAGGGGGGAGAGAAAGCTCATACGGCAAGTTTTAAAAGTTGGTACAAAGGAAAAGCTCAAATGGGGATGCCTGAGCCTGCGGACATCTGTGGGAGCGCTTGCAAGTCCCCAGGCCAACGCGTGGACCACGCCGGCTCTGCGCACACCTGCCCTCTCCGCCCCAACAGCTCCGCGCGCCCCTCCTCGCCCTCGCTGGGCCCCTGCCCTCGCGAGCGGGCGCTGGCCATTACCTTGCGTGAGGGCCAAGAGGCAGTAGTAAAGCAGAAAGCCCTGGGGGGTGTTACAGCGCTGGAGACTCCGCGGTTTTAAGTTCCCACACCCGCAGGGTCCCTCCTCAAACTCGGACACCGACTCTGGAACCGATAGCTCTTGGGAGACAGCGGGATCCGCCGGGGGCCGGGGTGGCTCCGGTGACTTCTGGGGCTCCGCAGGCTCCCGCGGCTGCGAATTCTGTCGCTGGGTATTGGTGGACAAGTCAGAGACCTCGACGTGAGAGGGCGATGCAAAAAAACGGTGCGGGGTGTCTGGGCTGGAGGCGACGAAAGCCGGATTCTCGATGCCTTTGCTGCCCTTCATGGTCAGGATGGGTTCTCCCAACTCCAGGGCGTTCGAGCGGCAGAAAAACCCGGTTCCTCTCTGGCTCCTCCCCCGCCCAGGTGGCAGCGCCCCCGTGCGGGAGCACTTCCCGCCTCCGTGCCGTCGCTCCTGCTGGGCTAAGCCGCCGCCGCCGCCGCTGCGCAGCCGCGGGGATCCTCCTCCTCGAGCTCGCGGCCGCCTGGAGCGCGGAGCGCCGACGCCCGGCGGGCTGGCTGTGTGATTGGCGCTCGGCCCGGCCTCACCTGTTGCCGCAGGGGCCAGCTGGAATGCCGGGCGCGGTCGTGCGGCCCGGATGCCGCCAGGTGACCCCGCGAAAGCCTCTCAGGCCTCCGCGCTTCTTCCCAGAGCCCAGGGACTGGGAACTAACCAGACGTTGTGAGTCTGGTGGCCATAAAGCTCCCTCTGGGTCCTGACAGGAAAGCTGTAAACGCAGTTGCATCAGGAGATCATTCCAGAAAATATCCTGCCGGTTTTCTTCCTTTGCTGGCTACCAAACCGGACGAGGTCTGAAATGTCAAGAATTAGGCAGCCCCAAAGACAATACTTTGGATTTTGAGCATCACGGTGAGACTTTTCCCTGTCATCCTCCCTAGAAACGGAAATCCCCACCGGCCTACTCCCCATGACCAAGGCCATTAACGTGGCAACATAACCACCTGTTTGGTTCGACTACCCCAAAACTGAAGATACAGAAATTAGAAATCTTTAAAAGCCTATATATGGTATTCTTTCTGCTGTATATTGAATAGCTAAGATCAGCAGTACTAATATTCATGTAATAATTTCTACCTGTGGAATAAATTTAAAAACACACACTCTGAAGAACCGAACAACATTACGCCATAGTTAACATTCCTTCCTTCTTTCGTTCATTCATCAAAAAATGGTGGACAGGAAAGGCCTCACTGAGTCTGAGCAAAGACCTGAAGGAGATAAGGGACTCGAGAGTCTCACGTGCAGAGTAGAATGGGGTGAATGAAATGGTTGGAGAACAGTAGGAGTTGAAGGCCAGTGAAGGGGCGCAGATGGTGGGGGCGGGGTGGGAGGGGTTGGGGGAGAAGTGATTGGGGCTAAACCTTAGACGCCATTGTAAGGACTTTGGCTTCCACTGTGAGTAAACTGGAAGGTATGGAACCAAGGAGTGACATGATTGGGTTTTCAAAGGATCCAACCTCTAGTGCATACTAAAATAATATATTTTAAATGAAGACATTTTTAAAGCTATATCAACATCTCAAGATGTTTATCTTTCCCTAAATTAAATGTGTATTGTGATAAGGAACAGAATATAAATCACATACATTTCCTTTTTGCTGTGTAATGGGCCTATATACACAAAGCTGTTATGTTTCATAAGACTTCAGAGTATTAAGGAAACTACTTCCTCAAATCTAATTACTGATTATAAAAAAACTTCAAAACAATGTGTCTGGACTACCGTTAGCAAAGTTAATATAGGTCTCAGATGTCTAGGTACTAAATCCACTATATTATATTGTTGTCAATACACTAGTACTATTATTTATTTATAAGGGTCCTTTCATTAAAAGATTACTTCACCAAAAATTAATCATGTTCTGGAAAGAGTTTCTACATTTTCTGTCTTTATTTAAACACCTGGTTGATTGCCTGTCCAAGAAGCTACTTCTAGATTCAGTGCTAATATCTCCTGAATAGCAATGATTTGGTAGTATATAATGATCATATCCAAGCGTAGCCTTACTCCTAGAGAAGAGAATATAGTGATGGAAAAGTTACCCCCATCCAAAAACAAGATGTGTTTATTTCTTCTAACTATAGTAGCTAAGCTCATTTAAAATGTCTAGAGGAATGCTTTCAAACACTTTTACTTCTTAATGAGATAAACTAGAATTCAGAAGAGAATACACAGTGCATGATACTTGATAGCTATTATTTTGTGAAAATTTTGTTTCAATTATATCTGCTTTATTTACTGAGCTGGCAATTCTAAGAGATCGACAGTCATGTGATATGATGTTGATAAGTTTGGAAGACTAATTCTGCTCTGAAGTGCAGATATTCAGATTTTGCAGATATCCAAATTAGTCTTGATATGGAATCCCCCTAGGCCTTCTATTGTAAAAAGTTTCCATAGAAATGGACTTACAGGGGCGCCTGGGTGGCTCAGTGGGTTAAAGCCTCTGCCTTCGGCTCAGGTCATGATCCTGGGGTCCTGGGATCGAGCCCCGCATTGGGCTCTCTGCTCGCCAGGGAGCCTGCTTCCCCCTCTCTCTCTGCCTGCCTCTCTGCCTACTTGTGATCTCTCTCTGTGTGTGAAATAAATTAAAAAATCTTAAAAAAAAAAAAAGAAATGGACTTAAAATGATGTCTAAAGGTGTAGATGTACATATGATCACCACTTTGTCTATGAAATATGAACTAATTTAAACAACCAGCAAATTTTGCTTTGATGAAATATGATAAACACATGAAATATGATAAACACAGTCATGGCTTAGGACTCTTTTGCACAAGCTTTCAATTAGCAAATTCAAATTATACTATCAAAATCAAAGTAGCATACTCATCGTGCACTTAAGTCCATACTGTGTAAGGAGAAATCTTCACTCCTGCAGTGCTAGAGAGGAGAACTCTTTTTAAAGATTAGTGAAAGTGCTATTGCTTCATCTTAAATACATCTTGCTCTTGCTGAAAGTGTTATCAACACCACTTTCCTGTTCCCTTACATCCTTTGTGCTGCAATGTTGGAAGGAAGGAGGTTCAGGTTTGCAATAAAAACAAACAAACAAACAAAAAACAAAGCAAAACCCAAAAAAAAATTGATAGATTTTTTTCTAATTCTGTGGAAAGTTGTCATTTTTTAATTCTTTGGTCAATGTAGGGTAAATCTAGTGAGCATAGTCAAAATACATCATGTTAAATTTGAGAAGGTAATTAATAAATTGCTATTCCTTTAATAGATTTCATTTGATGCAATTTTAAAGGGTAGAGAGTGGGATAAAGAATAGTACTCAAATTTTGTAGTAAAGCTCTAACAAAGTACACAGGAGCAGATGTCCCTGACTATGGATCATTCTCTGGAATGTGCAGTAGGTCTTTCCCTTCAGGAACTGGATGAACCAAGATAAAGTGGCTTAATGACAGGAGCTATCAAGATGATTACCCCAACTCCCCTTGCTCTCATTCCATGCTTTAAAGAAATAACATTATATGTTGGCCTTCCATGTTGGTATACCTACTGGATGGAAATATATTTACATGCCCATCTTGGTACTTTATCATTTTTCTTTCTGTGTGCTTTTAATAGTTTATTAGTTCCCTTCCAATTGTATAGTGGATGTAAATCCTTTAGTAATATAGCACTATGATGTTCATAGAATATTAAAATTACAGGATGTTGAGAGAGCCTGAATACAAAGATGGTCAAGTGCTGATATTGTTGTGGTAATTAAAAATCCCACTATTAAGGACTTATTAATACTCTTGGATCTTATATTTGTTCAATAAAAGCAATGGCACAATCTAAGTGATCTTAGTATTCTTTTCTATTTTAAGTGCTCTACAAAATGTATAATTAAAAATAAATTATATTTAAGAAAAAATGTAATTCTGAACTAGATTTTTTTTAATACTTTTTCATTGCAGTTGCACAGGTACATGTATATTTAGAAGAAATTGTAGTTATATTTTCTTTAGTAATCACTAATCATTAAGTAATCATAAATAATTAAGAAAGACATGTATCTATGAACATGAATGATTATAATTTTTAAAAAATAAAACATGTAAACATTTAATACTATAGTAAGAAAGCTAACCCAGTAGGCAGTGAAAAAATGTATTCTAGCATAAAATTTACTGTATAGTATCAAGTTAAGCTTTTCACTGATAAGTAATTACTATTATAATTTACTCAAAATACTATGTACTCTATAGAATGATATTTATGATACAAATATAACATTAGGTATAGTGAAGATAGCACAGTTGGATATATATATATATACATATGTATATATATATCAAGAAATGCTTTAAGCTAGAAGAAATTATTCTACAGCAAATGAATAGTTAGTATAATATTTCTAAAACATATTCTTTTCTACTCAAAATCTGATTTTGATGCCAGTCTTCAATGTTATCATTTTATAGAATATATAGTCACAATGTCATCATCAGACCTGACATTTACAGAAATTTCCACCACCAACAGAAGACTACACATCTTTCAGGGTGCACATGGAACACTTATCAAGATAGACCAGACCCTGAGCCCTGGAAAAAGTCTCAATTTTAAAAGGTTTTAAGTCATACAAAGTACATTCTCTGATCACAAGGGAATTAAATTAAAAATCAATAACAAAGATAACTGGAAAATCTCCAAATATGTAAAGAAAAAAACATGTCTCAAATAACCCATGGGTCAAAGATAAAATCAAAAGGAAAATTAGAAATTATTGTAAGCTGAATGAAAATAAAAACAAAAAATAGAAAAGAAAAGAAAAACAAAACATCAGAATTTGTAGGATGCTACTAAAAAGCACCACTTAGGAGAAAAATTATAACCAACCCATATTATAAAGAAGAAAAGTTTCAAATCAGTGACTTCAATTTTCTACCATATGAAATTAAAAAGTGAAGAATACATTAAATCCAAAGTAAATAGAATAAAGGAGCTAATAAAGACCAGGGAGGAAATTAACGAAATAGAAAACAGGAAAACAAAAAACAAGCAAAAAAGAGCACAGGAAAATTAATAGAGAAAATTAATGAAACCAAAGTGGAGTTCTTTGAGGAGATAAAGTTGGTAAACCTCTAGTGAGACCAGAAGAAAAAGAGATGAAACACATGTTTCCAGTATCTGAAATGTGAAAGGGAATAACACTACAAATTCTACAGATTTAAAGGATAAATTATACCTAACTCTACACTGATAAGTTTGGCCATATGGATAAAATGACAAAAATCCCTCTAAAACAAATTACAAAAGATCTTTCTAGAGGTAATAGGTAACCTAAACAACCTATGTCTATTAAGGAAATTGAATTTGTAGCTAAGAATGTTCCCACATGGGGCACCTGGGTGCCTCAGAGTGTTAAGCCTCTGCCTTCAGCTTAGGTCATGATCTCAAGGTCCTGGGATCCAGCCCTGAATCAGGCTCCCTGCTCAGCAGGGAGCCTGCTTCCCCCCCTCTCTCTGCCTGCCTGCTTCTGATCTCTCTCTCTTTCTGTCAAATAAATAATTAAAATCTTTAAAAAAAAAAATGTTCCCACAACCTTACGGGCAATGACTTCAGTAGTGAATTCTACTGACATATAAGGGAGAACTAATACCAATTCTACACAAATTCTTTCACAAAATTAAAGATAAGAGAACACAGGGAAGTCTGGGTGTCTCAGCTGTTTAAGCACATGCCTTCAGCTCAAGTTATTATCCCAGAGTCCTCTGATCCAGTCCTGCATCAGGCTCCTTGCTTCAGTGGGGAACCTGCTTCTCCCTCCCCTCTGCCTGCTGCTTCCCTGCTTGTGCGTTCTCTCTCTCTCTCTCTCTCTCTCTCTCTCTCTCGTTCTCTTTGTTAAATAAATAAATAAAATATTTGAAAAAAAATAAAGAGAACACATCCCCAACTCATTCTATGATGACAGCATTACTCATCCTTTATCCAAATTTCACCACAGCATCTATCAAAAGTTATCTTGTATTCTTGTGGATAAGATAAATAAGTGTGGGATAATGAGGCAGGGTTAGTACAATTAGTACGGTTGAAGTAGTATGGTCTTTTTTGATTGAATGACTATAGAAAAATAGTGACTGAATAACAGATTAATGTCAACATAGAGTGTTTTAATAAAGCTGAGAACATTTAGTGGCATAGGCTATCAAAAATCCCATGAGCTTAAAGCAACATATAACACTTTCTAGCTCATAGAAGAATCAAGATGGATTTCCCCTTCAGGAAGCCTCTCTGGAAAGTTTTCCTTCAAATAGTGAACTCAGATCCAAATTCCTTCACTTTCTGGTTCTCTCAGAGTTCTTCACTTGCAGCAAGTCAACTGGGGAGAGACTACAAATATTTATACTGCATGTTTCTGGCCAGCACTGAACTGTATCATATGGCATTTCCGCCTTCACCCCACTGACCAGAACTCAGTCCTATGCTCTACCTAGATACAAGGAGGGCTCAGTATATGGATGTGCTGCATGTCCAGAAGGAAAATGAAACAATTTGGTGAATACTATCTGCCATAAATATTATGATATACTTCATATATCATCAATATCCACAAGCTAAAATGATCCATTTTCCAATAAGATGACATAGATTTTTTTAAAAATTCTATACATCAATTAAAAACTGTAAAATAGGAAAGACTTAATATTAGCAAGTTAAAATCTGGATCAAATTGTATAGAATTTAAGAGACATGGAATCCAAGGTGTTTTTCTCTACCTCCCAACATTCAGACTATATTGAAATATTGTACTCAACCCTAATTGTTACACCAAAGGTGTTTTTCTCTACCTCCCAACATTCAGACTATATTGAAATATTGTACTCAACCCTAATTGTTACACCAAAGAACAAATGACTAGTGAGTGCAGGCCCAAGGATAATGTAATTAAGATAGAAAGAAAAATTGAGATTTGTCACATGAACATTAGTTGAAAGAACTATGAACATTGATCCTGAAGGAAAGATACAGGGTTAACAATAGAGTTGTCATAAAATATTTGAGTAGGGATACCATTTGAAACAGATCAGACTTATTCTTTATGGTTCTTGGATTAGTACAAGGACCTTGAAAGTAAAAGAAAAATATGAGCTCCAAATAAAGAAAATCTTTATAATTAAAGCAATGATTCTCAAAATGTCATCCAGGATGCCCAGGGGAAATCTGAAATCTTTTCAAAGGCTCTTCCAATTCACAATTATATTCAAAATGATACTGGGGTGTTATTGCCTTTTAGATTCTCATTTTCTCATGAGCCTACAGTGATGTTTTCCAGAGACCACTAAACATGTCATATTACAAAAAGAAAACATAAGACATGTCTTAAGCCAGACATAAAATAGATTTGAAAAAAGGCAAAACCATTCCATTCTTCTCACCATAATTTTTGAAAATATATTTTTCCAACTTTATTGAGGTGTGATTGACAAACAAAAATTGTGTATGTTTATGGTATACAACATGATATTTTGATATATGTATATATTGTGAAATAATTACCACAGTCAAGTAATTAACATATCTATCACCTTTCACATAGGTATCTGTATGTATGTGTGTGTGTGTGTAAAACACTTGAGATCTACTCTCGTAGCAAATTTCTAGTCTACATTAACTATAATCACTGTGCTGTATATTAGATCTCCAGAACTTGCTCATCTTACAACTGAAGGTTTATAGTCTTTGACTAACATATCCCTTTCCCCCAACACCTCCCAGGTCCTGGTAACATCCAGTCCGCTTTCTGTTACATGAATGCAAATGTTTGTTTTGTTTTGGGACTCCACATACAAGTGAGGTCATGAGATAGTTGTCTTTCTGTGTCTGGCTTGTAATTATTGAATCTTAAAAATATGTATGTTAATATATAATGGTTTATTATAGCTATTTAAAATGAATCATTAAAATTGTTCATTTTAATTTCCAATATGATAAACATCAATAGGTAATAGGTATATCCCACATAAACAAAAGCTCTTTGCAATTTTAGTAAGTGCTGATAGTATAAATGGGTCCTGAGACAAATAATTTAAGACCTATAGAATTAGAGCTTTACAAGATGGGATAAAGTAGATTAAAGCCTTTGAAGCCCATTCTAAATCTGAAATACAATGATGCTAAAAATCTGTAATCACCTGTTAATTTAATACAATATTGACATGAACATAAATTTCATTAAATTTGTTTCATCAAACATCTATTTACTGTCAGAACCATACTTAGAATTCTGTTATCTTCTTACTAGATCACTTTTATTCCTTTGCCTGATCCTATTCCCATAGTTTAGCTTATGTTTATCTCCAAACTTTGGCCAAGTGAATAAATGGACCGTGATGTATTTTAACTGGAACCTTTCATGAGTTCATTGCCCAAGATGTTTGATGATTGTAACTACCTTCCTTTCCTAGTGCTCTTTCATTGAATAGACAAAAGATTTCTCAGCCTTCTGATACACTGTTAACCTAGACTCTTGTTTTCTTTATGTGTCTAAGGCATTCAAAGTACGTATTAGCAAAGAAAGATTCAGTTCTGGGATGTGGGTGGAAAGTAAGAAAACAAGAATGAAGCCAGATGAGGATACTACCTGCTTTTGAGGTTATTCATGAAGTGGAATGAATCATAAAACAGTAAGCCATACACAATTGTACACTAACAAATAATCTCTGAAATAATGTACTTGAATATAAAAGGTATATTGAACAAATGCCACATGAGACTTGCTGAAGTATAAGTCAGTAAGTATGGTATGCTATAATCATGATGATACTGTAGCATAAACAATAGTTGGTTACTATAATGTAGGTGTCATAATATTCAAACATCACAGATGGTCAAAACTTTGGAATCATTTATGCATTCTTTTATAATGTCCATGGTTGAGAAACTTATACTTAATATTTCCTTGTCAAAAAAGAAAAAAAAGGCAAGGGTAAAGGCAAACATCCTAAGGTAAAATTCAACTAGTAAAGTAAAATTGCCATGGGATACCTGGAATGACACAAGACAATAGAGGGTGATCTGGAAAATAGTTTCCCATCAACCAATAGGTACCAATCTGTGGATCTCCTAAACATAAACACTACAGATAATCTTAATAGTCCTCCCAACATTTTTGCAGTTATTATCTAAATATTTGAAAAGTAATTATGTAATTATTATGATTTCTGGTTCTTAGATAGTATGTACAGATTTGTCTTTCTTTGAATCCTAGAAAAGTAAAGGCCAGTATACCATTTAGATGTTTTAAATAGATTTGATCAGAATAATACAAAGCTGGCATTGTCATATAATTTTCAGCTCACATGAAGGATGTATAGAACTTCCTTGCACTCTTCTTGTAAAGTTTTCTTTATAGTTTTGCAATGAGACCAACATTTGTAAAAGTAAGATCTTGTTATTACCTTTGAGAAAACTCTCCAATGCTTTCCATTATACTTAGAATAAAATACTGTTCTTCCCATGACCTACAAGGCCATATATATTTTAGCCCCTGTCGACCTCCAACATTAGTTCATAACACTTTACCCCTTGCTAAATATGCTTTAGTCCTAAGAGGTTCTCCTACTTCCTTCACATAACAAATTCTTCTCTGCCTTGTGGCCCTTGAACTTGCTATTCTATCTACCTAGAAATTTACTTTCCAGGATCTTGTAAAGCTGATATTTTCACATCATTCAATCTCAACATAAATGTCATCTCAGGAAGGCTTTTCTGTTTGATTTAAATAATCGTCATACATGCACACACACCTTCTGTATCATCTTGTCCTGATTACTTTCCTTATATCATATACCACAGTTCACAAATACTTCCTTTAAACTTTTTTATTATTATCTTCCTAAACCAGAGGAGTTTTGTATTTCCAGTTCTGGCAATAATAAGGGGTCTACAAACATTTGTTGAATGAATCAATTTGAAAGAATGCCACAAAATAGTTATCATTATAATAATCATAATAATAGCTACCTTCCATCTTGACAGTGACATAGTAAGTCATTTATATGCATTATTGTATCCTTACCTTACCTGCATACACATCTTTACCGTACCTAACACTGAATCCCTACATTTCCTTTCATAGTATGATGTGGGATTTCTGCCATGACTCTCCATGAACGCTATCTTCTGGTATTTATGTCATTCTGTCATTCCCTTCTCTTGTGTGTACTGGTTAGAACTAATGACTTGTCTCCAACAAACAAGATATGCCAAAAATGGTGGGGGTAAGATGATAAAAAAGGAACTTTGCTGGAGTGAAACCTGGTATATACAAACTTGACCAAATTATCAAGGTTAACAATACTGGCAATACATGACATCAGGTACCCATGATCTGATGCAATGGGAAGGGCAAATCGCTTCTCTGTTATCTTTCCCATAAGGCAAAGCTTCAGCATAATTGTGAAACAATATCAAGCAAACCCAAATTTAGGGGCATCCAACAAAAACCCACTAGCATGTGAAGCAAAGTGATCAGAAAAAGTAGGAAGCCAAAAAGAAAGGTATTTGGGTTCAACAGAAGTGCCAACCTGCGGCATGCACCCAGAGGAGCACACTTGGTGAGAACCAATGGAAAGGAGCCTGAGCTGCTGGAAACCATTTCCTATGAGTTCATGGCATACTAAGTGTAAGATAATAAAAGATCTCGGGGCGCCTGGGTGGCTCAGTGGGTTAAAGCCTCTGCCTTCGGCTCAGGTCATGATCTCAGAGTCCTGGGTTCGAGCCCCACATCCGGGTCTCTGCTCCGGAGAGAGCCTGCTTCCTCCTCTCTCTCTGCCTACTTGTCTGTCAAATAAATAAATAAAATCTTAAAAAAAAAAAAAAAAGAAAAGATCTCAGGGCTATAGAAAAAATTTGATGCTATGTCAATTCTGACACTAGTCTACAGAAGGCGATTTTGCTTGTGCTTACTCTCTGGCTCTTCTAGCTTGCTGCTCTGATGACACAAGCTCTATGATGTGAGCCCACATGGACAGGCCCACGTAACAAGGAACTGAGAGCTGCCTCTGGGCAAAAGCTAGTTAGTCACTGAGGCTGTTGATCCAACATACCTTAAAAAAACTGAATCCTACCAACAACTGTAATGACCAGTAGGCCATGCCACTCAACAGCTGAAAGCAGGGGATCTGGGTCACAGAGCTCCAAAGGGCAGCAGCAGCTCAGGAAGTTTTATAGCTACAGGGTTTATTTTATCCATGGCTAACAGATGCTGGGCACTGTTTTCCATGATATGCAAAGCAAGCCAGCTCCGAATGGATAAAAATCTGTTTATTTGGGCTATGCTAAAAATATAACATCGGTGTGTAAAAATTTAATTTGGCACCAGTGGTCTTTGGGATAATAAGGTCCAGAACTCTGTGACGAAATAAACAACTCAGGGGCCACGTTTGGTTAATTCAGTAACAGATTCACACTAATGTTCTTCTATAATTGACTGATAAAATTTCAACAACTTGCCTTTAAAAACTTCTAGGCGAAGATAAATCTTAACTTTTAGTTCTTAGAGAACTCTCAACTGCTAAAGAAATATATGTTCAGGCATATGAGAGGCTCAAAGCTCTTTGAGAAATGTCTTGCCATGCATTACTATAGACCCTGCCCCAGCCACTTTCATGAAAAGGTGGAATTACCTCTAAGAGAAAATTTAGAAAAAAAAAATCTTTCTTTTTTTTTTAAGATTTTATTTATTTATTTGACAGACAGAGATCACAGTAGGTGGAGAGGCAGGCAGAGAGAGAGGAGGAAGCAGGCTCCCTGCTGAGCAGAGAGCCTCATGTGGGGCTCAATCCCAGGACCCTGAGATCATGACCTGAGCTGAAGGCAGAGGCTTAACCCACTGAGCCACTCAGGTGCCCCTAAAAAAAATTTTTTTTAATGTTAATAACTGTATCTTACTCTGCTACTGATCATTGTTCATAAAGAGGTATGGCTTTTTTCAATAAGATACACAGTCTTCGTTTTAATCACTGGCCAGAGAGCATAATTTGGAATTGGAAATCTTATGTGCTAAAACTATAGACAGGATGTAACAGTCTAAGTGAATGTTAACCATGAGGTCTTCTAAATTTTCTGAACTCTATTTTTAAGCCAGAATTCTAGAAATCAGAGAAACCTAATCCATGATCTTTACTAAGCTATAGCCTGGTATCTGTATTTTCTTTTTTTTTTTTTTTAGGATAAACTACATCATATTACAGTAACAAATTACCACTCAAATTGTGGTGGCTCAACATAGTAAAGCATTTTTGTCTGGTTTCATGACATGTTCAAGTATTTGAGTGTGTCTACTCTGCTATACATACACAGTCTGTGGCCCACGGTGACTGAGGACCTACTACCTTGTAGTTGTACCATCTGAATCACACAAACAGAAGAAAAGAATCTGAAAGAGATCCATTACACTTCTGCTCATATTTCATTGGCCAAAATGAGTAATATCCAGCTTCAAGGAGACTGGAAAATGTGTGCAGAAAATAGAATATTTGATGAATATCATCTCTGTGACAGTGCCATTCTTGTAAGCTTTTAAGGGCTAATATAATGGGTGTTATTCGTTTCCTATAGCTGCTTTAACAAAGTACCACAAACAAGTGACTTCAAAACAACAAAAATTTACCATTTTATAATATGAAAGTCAGAAGTCCAAAAGGGGCCTTGCTGGATTATAATCAAGGTGTTTTTGTCTCATAGTTCCCTTTCCTTCTCTCTTCAAAGAAAGAAATGGGCCTTTGAGTTCTTCTCACATCATATCACTCTGACAGACTCTCCTGCTTCCCTCTTCTACATTTCAGGATCCCTATGATTACATGTAACCTAGAAAATCCAGGAAAATCTCTCTATTTTAAGGTTACCTGATTAGAACCTTAATTCCATCTCCAACCTCCAGAGATCGGGAGATAGATGTTTTTGAGAAGCTGTCATTTTGCCTACCACAATAGAATATGAAAAACATTTGTGCAGCTTTAACATACCTGCTATAAAGAGAATTCTTATTATGTCATGTGATAACTTTTATATAAAATTCACATTTAAAAACTTTAAGAATAAGCCTCCTTTTATTAGATCATGGGAATGGAGTAATACAATATGTTTTCCTTTTGGTCTTAGAGACAGGGAAGAAGAAAAGTGAATTCAGTAATACACGGCCATACCCATATCAGTTTCCAGAACAAGTTAATCCTATTTTCCTAGGTAGGCCTATAACTTTATTTCTCCTTAAAAAAATATTACCTCCTGCCTCCAACACTTTTAGAAGCAAAAAATATTAAAAATCACATTAATAGGAAAAATGTCAGCTTTGTTGAATTGAAAATTATAGAATATGGATTACAAATTGAAAGGAAAATAAATATTAAGCATTATTCTGCAGAATAAATATTTTCTTATGTCTTATTTACAAATATACAGACAGCAATACATATATATAAACTTGGAAGAAAGAAAATTTAGGGACACCTGGTTGCAGTAGATTAACCATCTGTCTTCAGTCCAGGTCAGGATCTCAGGGTCCTAGGATCCAGCCCCAAATCAGGCTCCCTGTTAAGCCCCTCTTCCTGCTCATGCTCTCTCTTGTTCTCTCTCTCTCTCTCTCTCCCAAATAAATAAGTAATATCTTTCAAAAAAAGAAAATTTAGAGGAGTAAAACAGAATCCCTTCCCTTAAGGAGCATAACATTTATTTAGAATGGCAAAATCATACACATAAAAGGCATAACTAGCTACACCTATTATGATATAAGCAGAGTAGTGTCTTATAGATAAATACTATAAGTTATATCAGGAAGCAAAGAAGGGGAAAATGAGTAATTATATGGGAAAAATCATCTGATAAGTCAGGAGTAAATTTTTTTATAATAGATTTTATTTTTTTAGGGCTGAGTTACAGGTTTACAGCAGAAACGAGAGGAGGCCCAGAGATTTTCCATACAAACCCTAGCCCCTGTCCCACCCATGGGTAGCCTCCTCCATTATCAAGATCCTTCCACCAGAGTAGTACATTTGTTACAATTGATGAAACTATATCAACAAATTATTATCACCCAAATAATTTACTTTAGGTTTACTTTTGATATATATTTCATGGGTTTGGACAATTTCCTAATGATACATATCCACCATAATAATATCATACAGGGTAGTTTGATTGCCCTAAGAATTATCTGTGCTCTGACTATGCACGCCTCCCTGCCCATTAACCTCTGATAACTGTTCACCTTTTTACTGTTTCCACAGCTTTGCCTTTTCTGAAATGTCATATAGTTGCAATCATATGGTTTATAGTCTTTTCAGATTGGCTTCTTTCACTTAATATACATTTAATTTCCTCCATATCTTTTCATGGCATGAGAGCTCATTGTTTTAGCACTGACTCATAGAGCTTTGTCTAGATGTACCCGTTTGTCTATTAGCTACTGAAGGACAGCTTGCTTGCTTCCAAGTTTTAGTAATAAATAACCTGAGGTAAAAATCCGTGCATAGGTTTTTGTGCGGATATAAAGTTTCAACTCCTTTGAGTAAATGCCAATAAGTGTGATTGCTGAGTCTCATGGTAAGAGTATGATTACTCTTCTAAGAAACTGCCAAACTATCTTGCAACATGGCTGTCCAATTTGGAACTCCCAGCAGTAATGAATGAGAATTCCTTTTGCTCCACATTCTCACAAGGATTTGGTGTTGTCAGTACTCCAAATGTTGGCCATTTTAATAGATGTATAGTGGTATTTCATTTTAATTTGCAGTTTCCTGATGACAAATGATGTGGAGCCCCTTTTCATATGCTTATTTGCCATCTGTATATCCTCTTCCATGAGGTATCTGTTAAGGTCTTTGGCTCATCTGCATCGGGCTCTCTGCTTGGCGGCGAGCCTGCTTCCCCCTCTCTCTCTCTGCCTGCCTCTCTGCCTGCTTGTGATCTCTGTCAAATAAATAAATAAAATCTTAAAAAAAAAAAGTCTTTGGCTCATTTTTTTAAACCAGCTTGTTTGTTCCTTATTGTTGAGTTTTAAGAGTTCTTTTATGTTTTTGGATATCAGTCTTTTTGCAAATATTTTCTCTCAGTGGGTGGTTCATCTTCTCATTGTCTTTTAAAGAGCAGAAGTTTTTAATTTTAATTAAATTCAGCTTATTAATCATTTCTTTCATGGATTGTACCTTTGATATTTAATCTAAAAAGTCATCAATATGCCCAAGATTATGTAGTCTTCTCCTATGTTATCCTCTATGAGTTTTGTAGTTTTGCATTTTACATTTATGTCTGTGATTCATTTAAAGTTAATTTTTGTGAAGGATATAAAATCTGTCTAGATTCATTTCTTTGATACGATGCCCAGTTGTTCCAGCACCATTAATTGAAGAGATTATCTTTGCTCCATTATATTTGCTCCTTTGTCAAAGATAAATTGGATGTATTTATGTAGATCTATTTCTGAGCTATTACATTCCATTGATCTACTTATCTATTCTTTTACCTACACTACACTATCTTGATTACAGCTTTATATTGTCTTTATACTTGTAGCTTATATACATTATATAACTATATATTAAATAAATACATATAGATATTATATATTTATAATTTATATTATAAAGCTATTACAGCTTTATATTTATAGCTTTATATTGTCTTGAAATCAGATAATTTGGTCCTCCAATATTGTTTTTCTCCTTCAATATTTTGTTGCCTAGTCTGAGTCTTTTTGCTCTCCATATAAACTTCAGATTTCTGTCTAAAGGTAAAAATCTCAGTCTGTCATATCTATAAAATAATTTTTTGAAATCATATTAAATCTAATGATTAATTTGGAAAGAACTGACATCTTGATAATATTGAGTCTCCCTATTCATGAACATAGAATAGCTCTCAATTTATTTAGTTCTTCTTTAATTTCTTTCATCACAGTTTTGCAGTTTTCCACATTATACATCTCTCGTTAGCTTTATACCATAGAATTTTTTTTTCTCTTGGTAATGTAAACGGTATTGTGTTTTCAATTTCCAATTCCACTTGTTCATTTTTGGTATATAGAAAAGTGACAGACTTTTGCATATTAACCATGTATTCTGTAACCTTGCTACAATTGCTTATTAGTTCAGGAGTTTATCCTTTCTTTTGAATTGTCTACATAAATGAATACATCATCTGTGAATAAAAACAACTTTATCTCTTCCTTCCCAATCTGTATACCTTTGTATTTCCTTTTCTTGTCTTATTATATTAGCTAGAACTTCTAGTATAATGTTGAAAAGCAGGGCTGAGGCTTTCCAATTTGTGAGAAAAATGTATCCCTAGTTGGCATCGTGGTTGGTATAGTCACCATTCTTAATTTAACTCTTTCATTTCATAATCATATATATCCTGTGATCTCAATTGTGAAATTCCACTCACAGAAAATGGGCTCCAGGCTTTACTTCCAGTTAAACCAGGAGTTTTCAATTAGTTCATAGAATAGCCTACATATATTTAGTAGTTGTCCTAAATCAGGTTCCCAAATTCACTGTTCCCAAATTCTTGTTTGAGACTGATATTTCCAAGGACATCCATACCCTTTAAGAGATTACAAAATGTTTTAGAGACTGTTTAATAAACTGTAGTCCTTTTTCTCTCACCTACTCTTTGCCAGTTCAAACTCTCATCTAACTTTCTTGATTCAAATCCCTGGGATAAAATTGGTCATTAATTGTCTTAAATATAAAACCTGAAGCCATTAAAAAAAAATTCTTTGCCAGTTCAAACTCTCATCTATCTTTCTTGATTCAAATCACTGGGATAAAATTAGTTTTAATTGTCTTAAATATAAAACCTAGAAGAAAACATAGGGAAAAACCTCTTTGACATTGATCTTAGCAAAGATTTTAAGGATATGACACCAAAAGCATAAGCAACAAGAGTAAAATAAACAAGTGTCACCACACCAAACTAAAAAGCTCTGCACAGCTAAAGAAGTAATCAAGAAAATGAAAAGCTTACCTACAAATGAACAAAAATATTTGCAAACCATAACCTGATAAAAGAATACACAAAATATGTAAGAAAATTGGGATGCCTGGGCGGCTCAATCATTAAGCATCTGCCTTCAGCTCAGGTCAGGATCACAGGGTCCTGGGATCGAGCCCCTCTGGGATGCTGGGATCAGGCACCACTTTGGGCTCCATGCTCAGTGTGAAGGCTGCTTCTCCCTCTCCCACTCCTCCTGCTTGTATTCCCTCTCTCATTGTCTCTCTGTCAAATAAATAAATAAAACCTTTTTTAAAAATATGTAAGTAACTCATAAAATTTAAGAGCAAAAAACCCCAAATTATCTGATTTTAAAATGGGCAAGAGACCTAAATAGGCATTTTTCCAGAGAAGATATTTAAATGACCAAGAGGTACATGAAAAGATGCTATTACTAACTGTCAGGAAATGCAAATCAAAACCACAATGAGTTATCTCGAACTTCTTAGCATATCTATTATAAAAGAGACAAAAGATTAGAGGATGTGGAGAACCTCTTACACTTTTGGTAGGAATGTAAATTGGTGCAGCTATATGGAAAACAGTACAGAGTTTCCTCAAAAAATTAAAAAAGAACTACTACACGATCTAGCAATCCCACTTCTCTGTATATATCCAAAGGAAATGAAATCACTACAGATCTTCCTCAATTTAGGCTGACATAACCTCCAAATAAACCCATTGTGAGTTGAAAACATCCTAAGTCAAAAGTGCATTTACTACATCTAGCTTACCAAACATCATATCTTAATCTAGCCTACTTTAAATGTGCTTAGAACACTTATATTGGTTATATTAGAACCATATTTGGGCAAAATTATCTAAAACAAAGTCTATTTTATAGTAATGTGCTGAAAACTCATTAAATTTTTTGAATACTGTACTGAAAGTAAAAATCAGAATGGTTGTCAGTGAATATGTTATTTAACCTCATGATTGCATGGCTTTCCAGGAGCTGCAGCTCACTGCCACAGCCCAGCAGCATAAGAGAGTATCATACCACATATCCTAGCCAGAAAGGATCAAAATCTGAAGTATATTTTTTCTTTTTTTTTTATAGTTTCAAGTTTTTATTTAAATTCCAGTTAGTTAGTATATGGTTTAATATTAGTATTAGGAGTAGAATTTAGTGATTCTGCACAGTAAAGGAAATAATCAACATAACTAAAAATCAACTTTCAGAATGGGAGAAAATATTTGCAAATGATTTATCTGACAAAAATATTTGCAAATAACATATCTAATAAAGTATCCCAAATCTTTGAAGAGTGTTTTTTATTGCTTGTTTACTTTTACACCACTGTAAGTAGAAAAATTGTAAGTCAAACCACTGTAAGTCGGAAATTGTATATCCAAGAGATATCTGCATTTCCATGCTTATTGTATCATTATTTACAAAAGCCAAGATATGAAAACGACCAAGTATTTACAGATGGAAAAAAAACAAAGAAAATGTGATATATATGTAGTATTATTTTATATATTTATATGTATATATATTAACTCATAAATATTAATTTATATATATTAGGGAACTTTAATTTACCCACAAAAATGAAGGAAATTCTGTCATTTGTGAAAACATGGATGAACCTTGATGGGAATATGCTAAGTGAAAAAAGTCAGAGAAAGAACAATACTGTATGATCTCACTTACATCTGGAATCTAAAACAGGAAAACTCAGAGAAGTGGAGAACAGATTCTTTACCTACTTTTAGATGATAAAATATGTTTAAGATGATAATATATGTTTAAATATGTTTAAAGAATGCATTAGGAAGACATGTGTTGTTATGAGCACTGGGTGTTATATGCAACTAATGAATCATTGAACACTACATCAAAAACTAATTGTGTGCTATATGCTGGCTAACTGAACATAATAAAGAAAAAAGAATGCTAATCATTTATTCACACCTCTTAATCTCCTTCCTTCTCCTTGAGCTAAACAAAAAGCCATTTTTCCTAAATAATACTGGCAATCCCTGGATCTAGACTTGATGACACAAAGCAAAATTACATATTAAAAATATGACAATAATCACTTTATATAACTCATCACCAATATATCTATCTCTGATAAAAAGATGAATTAACTTATAATACTTTATAGTAAGTGAAAACCAGAAACTCCTTTATTTTTATTATCCTTAATTGCCTTGGTTCATATTACATGACTAAATTAAATAGTAGTTTCATTTGTCAGCTCATGAACAAAAGTTCAATTTATATACTCTTTAGCAACATTTTGCATAAATTGAGATAAATGTACCCATTATAACCTAGTTGAAAGATTTTTTGTTCTAATACAGTCCTAAATATTTACTACTGAAAAAAGATTACATTTTTACATATTTTAAGTTGATTTTAAGAAATGCTAACTTGCCCTTTTGTAATCTCCAGTTTAAATAAGAGTAAGGCAAGTCAAACTCTCACTCTTTGCAGATGATATGATACTCTATGTGGAAAACCCAAAAGGCTCCACTCCAAAACTGCTAGAGCTTGTACAGGAATTCAGTAAAGTGTCAGGATATATAATCAATGCACAGAAATCAGTTGCATTTCTTTACACCAACAACAAGACAGAAGAAAGAGAAATTAAGGAGTCAATCCCATTTACAATTCCATCCAAAACCATAAGATACCTAGGAATAAACCCAACCAAAGAGGCAAAGAATCTAATACTCAGAAAACTATAAAGTACTCATGAAAGAAACTGAGGAAGACACAAAGAAATAGAAAAATGTTCCATGCTCCTGGATTGGAAGAACAAATATTGTGAAAATGTCTATGCTACCTAAAGCCATCTATATTCTAATGCAATCCCTATCAAAATCCCATCCATTTTTTTCAAAGAAATGGAACAAATAATCCTAAAATTTATATGGAACCAGAAAAGACCTCAAATAGCCAGAGGAATATTGAAAAAGAAAGCCAAAGTTGGTGGCATCACAATTCTGGACTTCAAGCTCTATTACAAAGCTGTCATCATCAAGACTGTATGGTACTGGCACAAAAACAAACACATAGATCAATGGAACAGAACAGAGAGCCCAGAAATAGACCCTCAAGTCTATGGTCAACTAATCTTCGACAAAGCAGGAAAGAATGTCCAATGGAAAAAAAGACAGCCTCTTCAACAAATGGTGTTGGGAAAATTGGACAGCCACATGAAGAAAAATGAAACTGGACCATTTCCTTACACCACACATGAAAATAGACTCAAAATGGACGAAGAACTTCAATATGAGAAAGGAATCCATCAAAATCCTTGAGGAGAACATAGGCAGCAACCTCTTCGACCTCAGCCACAGCAACTTCTTCCTAAGAACATCGCCAAAGGCAAAGGAAGCAAGGGCAAAAATGAACTATTGGGATTTCATCAAGACCAAAAGCTTTTGCACAGCAAAGGAAACAGTTAACAAAACCAAAAGACAACTGACAGAATGGGAGAAGATATTTGCAAACTACATATCAGATAAAGGGTTAGTATCCAAAATCTATAAAGAGCTTAGCAAACTCAACACCCAAAGAACAAATAATCCAATTAAGAAATGGGCAGAGGACATGAACAGACACATTTCTGCAAAGAAGACATCCAGATGGCCAACAGACACATGAAAAAGTGCTCCACATCACTGAGCATCAGAGAAATACAAATCAAAACCACAATGAGATACCACCTCACACCAGTCAGAATGGCTAAAATTAACAAGTCAGGAAATGACAGATGCTGGCGAGGATGTGGAGAAAGGGGAACCCTCCTACACTGTTGGTGGGAATGCAAGCTGGTGCAAGCACTCTGGAAAACAGCATGAAGGTTCCTCAAAAAACTGAAAATAGAGCTACCCTATGACCCAGCAATTGCACTACTGGGTATTTACCCTAAAGATACAAACGTAGTGATCTGAAGGGGCACGTGCACCCAAACTACGGAAACTTTCCAAACTATGGAAAGAACCTAGATGTCCATCAACAGATGAATGGATAAAGAAGAAGTGGTATATAGATACAATGGAATACTATGCAGCCATCAAAAGAAATGAAATCTTGCCATTTGCAACGACGTGGATGGAACTAGAGGGTATTATGCTCAGCAAAATAAGTCAATCAGAGAAAGACAACTATCATATGATCTCCCTGATGTGAGGAAGTGGAGAGGCAATGTGGGGTGTTTGATGGGTAGAAAAAGAATAAATGAAACAAGATGGGATCGGGAGGGAGACAAACCATAAAAGACTCTTAATCTCACAAAACAAACTGAGGGTTGCTGGGGGAAGGGGAGTCGGGAGAGGGTGGTGGAGTTATGGACATTGGGAAGGGTATGTGCTATGTTGAGTGCTGGGAAGTGTGTAAACCTGGAGATTCACAGACCTGTAACCCTGGGGCTAATACATTATATGTTTATTAAAAAATTTAAAAAAAATTTTTAAACTCATGAGGAACAGTAAAATTGATATTATGCTATTTCCTCATAATTTCTGATCTAATAAACTAAGAATAAGCATAAAAATAAATAAATAAATAAATAAATGCAAGGCAGATATATCTTGGTGTTTTGGAAACAAAATCTCATGTAAGATTTTTTTTCTTTTTTCTTTGTCAATAGAGAAGTAGTTTTAGAGTCAATAGTGAAGTAGTTTTAGAGTCAGAAGTGTCACAGTTTTTATTATTTTTATGATTCTCCTGAAATCATTTAACGTGGAGACTTTTCTTTTGTAAAATTTCTTTGTGAAGTCCATGACCGGTGTCAAATCTTTCCCACCATCTACGTGGTTTCCTAAGTGTCACGCATAGCCATTTAAACAGATTAATGCCATTTAAAATCTTTCTTCCTCGTCAAACAACATTGAAATAAAAAAACGTCATAGAGGAAATGAAAAACAAACAAACAAACCAATCCATGGGATTAGTGCATTTTTGTTCTAAAGATAATAAAGTTATTGCAGTGTTGTTGTTTGAATTTTATGTTGTAATGGGAAAGAATAGCTCCCTGGATGGATGAGACCACAAAACCTTCATTCAAGAAGTGAGAAGACTTATCTAGTTGGAAGTTTCATAAGACTCTTGAAATATATCTAATCAAGAACAAAGATATACATATATAAGGTGTATTAGATTCCTAGAGATATCATAACAAAGTACCACAAAGAGGGTAGCTAAAACAACATAATTTGATTTTCTCACAGCTCTAGAGGCTAGAAGTTCAAAATCAAGGTATCGGCAAGGTCATGCTACCTCTGGACGTTCTAGGGAAGAAGTTTTCCTATCTTCTTCCTACCTATGCTTCTTGGTGTTCCTTGGCTTTTGGGTGTATCACTCCAATATCTGCCTTGTTCTTCATGTAGTGTTCTCCCCTGTGTGTTCTGTGTCCAAATCTCCCTCTTCTTAGATGGTTTCCAGTCATTGGAGTAGGGTCCATCCTAATCCAGTTCAGCTTCATCTTAACTTGATTCTATCTTTAAAGATTCTGTCTTCCAGTGTGCCTATCTGGCTCAGTTGGAAGAGCATGTGACTTTTGATCACAGGGTCGTGAGTTTGAGCCCCATGTTGGGTGTAGAGATTACTTAAAACAAATGAAGCTTTAAAAAAGAGAATTAAAAGATCCTGTTTCCCAAGAAGTTCACATTTTCAGGTACTAAAAGTAAGGATGCAAAAATAGATTTTATGGGGACATAGCTTAACCTACAATTAAACAAACTTTGCTGAAATAGGCTTTTAAGTAGCAAATGCGGGGAGGTTTGAGCAAGCTGGGATGTGGCTTTGAAAAGAAGTCCTTAAGATCTTAATTGTGAATTCTCAAAGTCCCACAGAAGATTTTATACTTGTATTCAGCAATCTATCTTCTGACAATCTCAGTAAAAAATAAATACTTTGGTGCCAATGACATTAAAGATAAAGTCACCAGCCATTTATTCATCCAACTAAAATTTTTTGAACATTCATTACATAAAAAAAGAGAACAGAGTAATGAGCAATACAGTACTTCCTTTCATAGTCTCCTTATTTAGAAAAGAGCGAGGCAAATAAGCAATTACAACTCATCACATAACATGATCAGACTGATATTTTAAAGATTCCTTTCACAACAGAGAAAGGAGTGGGTTAGAAGAAGAAAAAAGCCAAGGGAACAGTTATAGAGGTATCATGCTGTTCATGTAACACAACATAGGTTGCAAAGGTTAGATAGAGGAAATGATTATAAGGAGAGGAGACACGTTCAGAAGATTATGTGGACTCAAATTCCAGCCACCAGACCTACAAAACTACCTGCAGTTGCACCCATCCCTTCCTTTGTGATCTCTATTGCAAAGGATGAAGTCCTCTCTCCTTATTAAAGCTAATCCTTCTCCCCGTGCTTTGGAACCCATTCCATCACCTTCTTAGTCATCTTGCTCTATTAATTATATTCTTGTTCTTAAACCCCAGTCTCTTCCTGCTTGCTTCTTCTTATCAGCTTTGAACATGCTCAAACCAGCCATCACAACACATAGCAACAATTACTTCATCTTCCTCAACAAACCTCAGCACTGCAGCCAACTAAGGACATACCTTCTATTCACAGCTACATTTTTTTTCATAGCTATACTTATAGAAGATCTTGTTTACATGTGATGTGTCCAATTGCTCATCTCCAACACATTTCTTGATCTGTTGCCATTTGGCTTCTGTTCTTAAAAATCTCTGAAATTTCTCTCATTCTAGTTTCCAACAACCTCTTTGTTACTAAATCCAGTAAACATTATCAGTACTTCCCTTGAACTCTCAGCAACATGTGGCAATTTTGACTGATCCCATCATCTTTATATAACCTCTTACCTTACTTTTATTATACTGATTTCAGCTCTGGTTTTCTCCTTGCTTGTCTTTCTTAGTTTCTTCCTCTAGGCATTTCTTACATGTTATATTCTTCAGAATTCCTCAGATTATAGTAGACTCTTTTCCTTTCTTGAGAAAATTTATCTTTTCTCCATGGATCAAATAATTATGGTTGTACTGGTGATCCCCAATTATGACTCCAATTGAGTTCTCTCTCCTCAGCTTTAGATCTTTAGTTTCAGCTGCCAAATGGCACTTGGCTGCCTCATTGGTACCTCAAACTCAGCATGCTCAAAACTGAACTCATCTCCTCTTCTAAATCCTCTATTCCTCCTATGATTCACATATTAATAAATGGTAACACTCTACATAAAAGTCTACAAACCAACTACAAGGGCACCAAGTTGAATTACCTTCTCTCTCTCCATCTCCATCCACCCCAATTCTCTTTCTTCCTCCTCTCACTCCCTCACCTCTCATCCCTCACCATTCACATTCTACCCATAATTCCACTGTTACTACTATACTCCTAAATCCTACAGATTTCTTCCTAAAAAAATTCCATTTTGTTGATTATATATACCTCTCCCAAACTGCTCATGGGACCTAGGGGAAACCAATTCCATGTTCAATTCTAGGGCGAGGACCACATAAATCATCTAATTATGGCAATTATATTCCTCTTGAAAAATTATTAATTTAGGAGCTCAAATTTAAGTCAATCTGGTTAGTATTACCTTTGCAACTGTTACTGTTCCAGGTGTGGGCATGGAACGAAAATTTGTCCAACCGGACAGAAGCAAAGGAGTGTTGTTTTTTTTTTTTTTTTCTTTTCAAATTTGGTGAGTTTATTTCTCCCCAGTGGATATAAGCAATGCAGCATGGTAACTTTGCTGCCACAACTGATGTTTTATCACACCCTTAATTTTTTTTACAATTCTATTACAAATGTGTACGCCCATAAATAATATTGTATATTATAAACATAAACACACACACACACACAAACACACACACAGATAGTCTGCATTTTGGCATTTTTGTCAAAATTGTTTAAGATTTATTTGTTTTGACAGCAATACCTCAATTACATTCACTTTCATAGTAGTATGGTTTCCAATAAAAATAGCACAATTTGTTTATGCATTATCTCATTAATACTTGTATTTTTCCATCTTTGCTAACACAAACCAATGCTTCTATAAATATTGTTGGACATGTCTCTCTTTAAAAAAAAAATTTATTTATTTGACACAGCAAGAGAGTGTGCACAAGCAGGGGGAGCAGCAGAGGGAGAAACAGACTCCTCACTGAGCAGGGAGCCTTATGTGGGACTAGATCCCAGTACCCTGAGTTCATGACCTCAGCCAAAAGCAGGTACTTAATTGAGCCACCGAGGCACCCCTGAACCTGTCTCTTTTTGATTATGTAAAGGAATTTTCTAAAATATATATTCCCAGAGATGGAATTTCTGGGTTACAGGGTATACATTTTCAAGAAAAAAAAACTTAATGGCTATCCACAATGCCTGTAACATTTTACACTTCCACCACAGTCTAAGAGAGTTTCAGTTCATCCAAAGCTGCAGCAAGAGATTTTTGTCATGGTTTGTAAATGTTTGCAGTTCTAATGAGTATGAAATGGTATCTTTATGATGCATTTCAATTTGTGTTCTCATGATTACTAATTAAATCCTTAGACATATTTTTATTTTATTTTTTAAGGATTTTTTATTTATTTATTTGACAGAAAAAGATCACAAGTAGGCAGAGAGGCAGGCAGAGAGAGAGGGGATAAGCAGGCTCCCTGCTGAGCAGAGAGCCCAATGCGGGGCTTGATCCTAGGACCCTGGGATCATGACCTGAGCCAAAGGCAGAGGCTTAGCCCACTGAGCCACCCAGGCGCCCCAGTCATATTTTTAATATGACTATTGGGCAGTTGTTTTTCCTCCTCTATGAAATGCCCTTCTTTTTTTTTTTTGTTAGAGGTTTATATTTTGCTTACTGAACTTTAGAAATTTCAGTATTTACTTGTATTAATATATTCACTATTGGCCTACACTAGGCAAGACAGTAGAAATAAATGAAAAAATACACTATTCTCATTATTGGAAGAATTAGTACAGTTAAAATGTCCATACTATCTAAAATAATCTACACACCCAAGGCAATCCCTATCAAAATTCCAATGGCATTTTTCATAGAGGTAGAACAAACAATCTTAAAATTTTTATGGAACCACAAAAGACTCCAAATAACCAAAGGAATCTTGGAAATGAGAAACAAAGCTGTCAAGTATCACAATTCCAGACTTCAAGTCTCATTACAAAACTATAGTAATCAAAATGTATAGTACTGATGCATAGCTCAATAGAACAGAATATAAAATGTAGAAATAAACCCATAATTATATGGTCAATTAATCTTCAGTGTGAAAGGCAAGTATGTGCAATGGTAAAAAGATAATCTTTCCAACAAATGGTGTTGTGAAACTGGACAGCTACATGCAAAAGAAAGAAAATGGACCACTTTCCACACATACAAAAAAACTCAAAATGGATTAAGGACCTAAATGTGAGACTTGAAACCATAAAAATCCAAGAAGAGAGCACAGGCAGTAATTTCTCTGACATCAGACATAGTAACATTTTTCTAGGTATGTTTCCTGAGGCAAGGAAAGCAAAAGCAAAATTAAATTATTGGAACTTCATCAAAAGAAAAAGCTTCTGCTCAGCAAAGGAAATAGTCAACAAATTTAAAAGACAACCTACTGAATAAGAGAAGATATTGCAAGTGACAACTCTAAAGGGTTAGCATCCAAAATATATAAGGAATTTACACAACTCAACACCAAATAATAATAATAATAATTAATAATAATAATCCAATTTAGAAATAGGCAGAAGACATGAACAGACATTTCTAGACATAAAATGGCCAACAGACACATGAAAAGATGCTTAACATAACCCATCAACAGGGAGATGCAAATCAAAACCACAATGAGATACCACCTCACACCCATCAGAATTGCTGAAATCAAAAACTCAAAAAACAACAGGTGCTACTGAGGATGTAGAGAAAAGAGAAATCTTTTGCATGGTTGGTGGGAATGCAAACTGGTACAACCACTGTGGAAAGCAGTATGGAGCCTCCTCAAGAAATTAAACATAGAAATACCCTATGATCCAGACTACTGGGTATTTAACAAAAAAATACAAGAACACTAATTTGATGAGATATAGGCATCCACATGTTTACTGCAGATTTATTTACAATAACCAAATTATGGAGCAGCCCTAGTGTCCATCAATAGATGAATGGAAGGGTGCCTGGGTGGCTCAGTGGGTTGAGCCTCTGCCTTTGGCTCAGGTCATGATCTCAGGGTCCTGGGATTGAGCCCCACATCAGGATCTCTGCTCAGTGAGGAGCCTGCTTCCCCCTCTCTCTCTGCCTGCCTCTCTGCCTGCTTGTGATCTCAGTCTGTCAGGTAAATAAATAATATCTTTAAATAAAATATCTTTAAATAAAAGTCTTTAAAAAATAGATGAATGGATAAAGAGGATGTGGTATATAGCTATACAATAGAATATTACTCGGCCATAAAAAAGAATGAAATCTTGTCATTCACTACAGAATGGAGGACCTAGAGGGTATAATGTTAAGTAAAATAAGTCAGAGAAAGACAAATACTATATTATTTCATTCATATGTGTATTTCAAAAAAAAATAAATGAGGGGTACCTGGGTGGATCAGTCAGTTAAGGGTCCACCTTCAGCTCAGGTTGTGATCCTGGTGTCCTGGGACCCAGCCCCACACTGGGCTCCCTACTCAGTGGAGAGTCTGCTTTTCCCTCTCCTTCTACCCCTCTCACTCTCCTGCCCTGCTTGTGTGCTCTCTGTCTCTCTCTCTCAAAATAAATAAAATCTTAAAAAAAGAAAGAAAGAAAGAAATGAACAAAGGCAAAGAAAAGGGAGAGAAACCAAAAAAACAGACTTTTAACTACAGAAAAGAAACAAATGGTTACTAGAGGAGAAGTGGGTTGGGGGATGGGTGAAATAAGTGAAGAGGATTAGAAGTACACTTATCTTGATGGGCACTGAGTAATAACTGGAACTGTTGAATCACTGTTGTATGCTTGGAACTGACATTACACTGCAGTGGACCCTGAAAAAATAAATAAAACTTAAAGATATTAGAAACTGGGGCACCTGGGTGGCTCAGTGGGTTAAAGCCCCTGCCTTCAGCTCAGGTCTGATCCCAGGGTCCTGGGATCGAGCACCACATCAAGCTCTCTGCTCAGTAGGGAGTCTGCTTCCCCCTCTCTCTCTGCCTACTTGTGATCTCTGTCTGTCAAATAAATAAATAAAAATTTTCAAAAAAAAGGTAAAAATATTAGAAATGGACCTTAATGAAATGAAGATGAGTTATTTACCTTATAAAAAGTTCAAAATAATGGTCATAAAGGTGCACACCGAGATCAAGAGAAGAATCCATACATTTGGTGCTGCTATAAATACAAACACATAGACTAATGGAACATAATGAAGTGCTCAGAAATAAACCTATGCATATATGATCAATTAATATTTGACAAAGGATTCAAGAATACTCAATGGAGAAACAAGAGTCTTCAATAAATGGTGCTGAGAAAATTGGATATTCACATGTAAAAGAATGAAACTAGATCCCTACTTTATACCACTTGCAAAAATTAACTTAGAATGAGTTAAAGACTTGAGTGTAAATCCAGAAACCATAAAAGACGTAGAAGAAAAATAAAAAATAAGTTCTTTGGGATGGGTCTTGGCAATGATTTTATTGGATATGTAACCTAGGGCATAAGCAACAAAATCAAAAATAAATAAGTGGGATTACATCAAATTAAAAACCTTTTGCACAGCAAAAGAAATGATCAATGGAATGAAAAGACAATTTATCATTTGGAAAGATATTTGCAAATTGTATAACTTTTAAGGCGTTAATATTCAAAATATAAATAGAACTCATATAACTCAATAGCCAAACAAACAATCCAATTAAAAAATGGGCAGAGTATCTGAATAAACATTTTTTCCAAAGAAGATATACCGATGGCAAACAGGTACATGAAAACTTGCTCAATATCATTAACCATCAGGGAAGTGCAAACCAAAACCACATTGGGGTATCACCGCATGCTTGTTAGAATGGCTATCACCAAAAGACAAGAGGGTAACAAATGATGATGAGGATGTAGGGAAGAGACACCCTTGTTCACTCTTGGTACATTTAAAATTGGTACACCTACTATGGAAAATAGTATAAAGGTTGTTCAAAACTTAAAATAGAACTACTATATGGTCCACAATTCCACTCCTACAAACATATATCCAAAATAAATAAATACACTGTCCAAGAGATATCTGCATTCCATGTTCATAGCATTATTATTTATAATAGTCAAGACATGAAACAACCCAAGGACTCATTAATGATAAAGAAGTTGTGATATATGTATATACAACAGAATATTATTCAGCTATAAAAAAGAAATCCCAGGGCACCTTGGTGGCTCAGGGGGTTAAAGCCTCTGCCTTTGGCTCAGGTCATGATCCCGGGGTCCTGGGATCGAGCCCCGCATTGGGCTCTCTGCTCAGCAGGGAGCCTGCTCCCCTCTCTCTCTCTGCCTGCCTTTCTGTCTACTTGTGATCTCTGTCAAATAAATAAATAAAATCTTTTAAAAAATTAAAAAAAGAAACCCTTTCACTTGTGATAATATGGATAGACCTGCAGAACATTATGTTAAGTGAAATAAGTAAGACAGAGAAAGACAAATGTTTTTTATTTTTTTAATTTCTTTTCAGTGTACCAGAATTCATTGTTTATGTACTACACCCAGTGCTCCATGCAATATGTGTCCTCCATAATACCCACCACCAGGCTCACCCAGCCTCCCACTCTCCTCCCCTCCAAAACCCTCAGATTGTTTCTCAGAGTCCACAGTCTCTCATGGTTCATCTCCCCCTCCAATTTCCCTTAACTCCCTTCTCTTCTCCATCTCCCCATGTCCTCCATGTTATTTCTTATGCTCCACAAATAAGTGAATCCATATGATACTTGACTCTCTCTGCTTGACTTATTTCACTCAGCCTAATCTCTTCCAGTATCGTCCATGCTGATACAAAAGTTGAGTATTCATCCTTTCTGATGGAGGCATAATACTCCATAGTGTATATGGACCACATCTTCCTTATCCATTTGTCCATTGAAGGGCATCTTGGTTCTTTCTGCAGTTTGGCAACCGTGGCCATTGCTGCTATGAACATGGGGGTACATATATCCCTTCTTTTCACTATATCTGTATCCTTGGGGGAAATACCCAATAGGGCAATTGCAGGGTCATACGGAAGCTCTATATTTAATTTCTTAAGGAATCTCCACACTGGTTTCCAAAGTGGCTGCACCAACTTGCATTCCCACCAACAGTGTAAGAAGGTTCTCCTTTTTCCACATCCTTTCCAACACACGTTGTTTACTGTCTTGTTAATTTTGACCATTCTAACTGGTGTAAGGTGCTATCTCACTGTAGTTTTGATTTGAATCTCCCTGATGGCTAATAATGAGAATGTTTTTTCATGTGTCTGATAGCCATTTGTATGTCTTCATTGGAGAAGTGTCTGTTCATGTCTTCTGCCCATTTTTTGACAAATGCTTTTTTTAAAAGATTTTATTTATTCATATTAGAGAGAGAGAGCAGGGGCAGAAGGAGAGGGAGAGCAAGGGAGAAAGAATCTCAAGCTGATTCCATACTGAACACAGAGCCTGATGTGGGGCATGATCCCACAACCATGAGATCATGATCTGAGCTGAAACCAAGAGTCAGCCACTCAACCGACTGAGCTACCCAGGCGCTCTTGAGAAAGACAAATTCTTTATGATCTCACTTATATGTGGGATATAAAACAAACAAACAAAACATAGAAGAAGACATTAGATTTGTGCTTACCAGAAGCAGAGGTTTGGGTGAGGGGGTGGAATCTGACAAAGTTGGGTCAAATATGCAAACTTCCAGTTGTAAGATAAATAAGTACTGGAGATATAATGTGCAACATGATGACAGCAGTTAACACTGCTTACAGAATATTTGAAAGTTAAGAGGGAAATACTAAAAGTTCTCATCATGAGCCAAAAAATACTGGTTTCCTTTCTTTCTTTTTTGTATTTATATGAGATGATGGATGTTACCTAACTTACTTTGATAATCATTTCACAAAATATGTAAATCAAGTCATTATGCTGTATGCCTTTTTTTAAAAGATTTTATTTATTATTTATTTGACAGAGAGAGAGAGAGATCACAACTAGGCAGAGAGGTAGGCAGAGAGAGGGGGAAGCATGCTCTTTGCTGAGCAGGGAGCCCAATGCAGCGGCTCATCCCAGAACCCTGAGATCATGACCTGAGAGGCAGAAGGCAGAGGTTTAACCCGATGAGTGACCCAGGTGCCCCATGCTGTATATCTTAAACTTTTATAGTGTTGTAATGAATTATATTCTATATATACAATTATATATTAACAAAGCTTGGGGAAAACGAGAGTGAACTCTAAGTGCTGAGAAGGGAAATATGACACTAATACATCAAAACTTGATATTTTTCTAGACTATGTATGGAAAATTTAATGCTACATATTAAAAAAGGAAATCTTTAATCTGATATTAATAAGAATTAATTTTCAAAATGACTGAGGAACTAGGATTTTCTTGGTAATTATCCTAAGATTTTGGAGAACGTGCAATTCAAAACTCTCAATTCTAAAAATATAAACATTTCTGCTATAATAACGTGTGCATTCCTTTAAAACAACCCCTTGGGCAAAATCAAACACCAGAAATAACTAGGCTTCTGGAGAAAACAATGTAGAGGTAAACCACTGCAACTTTGTAACTGAGTTCCAACAAAAACAACCACAATCGTAGTACATTTTAGTATAGCTAAATCCAGGTTCAGTTTTCACCCAGTACAGTACCAGCTAGGTTTTCACCCAGTACCCGAGTTATCTTTCATATGTTTAAACCCTGGGGCTCACCTTCTTTCACTGAGATAGAGCTCCTTGAGGACAGCTATTCCCAACAGAAGTCATTCTTATCAGAAATAAAAATATTTAGAAATATCTTTGCAGGGGCGCCTGGGTGGCTCAGTGGGTTAAAGCCTCTGCCTTCAGCTTGGGTCATGATCCCAAAGTCCTGGGATGGAGCCCCGCATCTCTGCTCAGCGGGGAGCCTGCTTCCCTTCCTCTCTCTCTGCCTGCCCTCTCTGCGTATTTGTAATCTCTGTCTGTCAAATAAATAAATAAAATATTAAAAGCATAATGTAAAAAGCATAGTGATTCTCCATAGCATTAACCTATTCAAAACTAATTCCAGAGGAAGGTACTACTGCAGGATTTTTAGCCATTTTTTCTTAAGATTTCATTTATTGTTGAGATCTTGTGTAACAGTAAGAAAGATTCCCCGATTTGGCTGCTAACTTGGTGCTAACCAGTGAAACTTCTGGGTTATACCTCTATCATTTTCTTCTTTACCCATCCACACTACACACTAAATTGTGACAGAAACAAATGGTCTTTTGTATCAGAAAGCTATCATCAAATTTAAAGTCTTAACACTACTCCCCAAATTATTGTAATTTTGTTTTACCTTTGATTTGTTTTTTTGAAAACAGGACAGAGGTATAGATAATATATACATATCCACACACACAGGCAACAAGCACCTTCAAAATGGATCTAAGTGTTATTGTTTTACTTTTATGTCCTGGTTGTATAAGTTTTCAGATAATATCTTTAGATAGAAAAATATTAAGGAAATGAGTAACCTACAACTATTAAAACTTTAATTTTCCTAGGAAAACCTATGTTATACACTGATTTCTAAAATCCATGCACTTTGTGCTTAATTATTTTTATTAACACATAATGTATTATTTGCCCCAGGGGTACAGGTCTGTGAATCGCCAGGTTTACACACTTCACAGCATTCACCATAGCACATACCCTCCCCAATGTCCATAACCCCACCACCCTCTCCTCCTCCATACCCTGCCTGCCCCCGCCCCCTGCAAACAACCCTCAGTTTGTTTGTCAGATTAAGAGTCTCTTATGGTTTGTCTCCCTCCTGATCACATCGTTTCATTTGTTTCTTCCCTACCCCCAAGCTCCCCACCCTGCCTCTCAATTCCCAAGAACTTTAAAAACATGAGACATGTTTCATAAGAAGGTATTCTATTGGGCGCCTGAGTGGCTCAGTGGGTTAAGCCTCTGCCTTCAGCTCAGATCATGATCTCAGGGTCCTGGGATTGAGTCCCATGTTGGGCTCTCTGCTGAGCAGAGAGCCTGCTTTCCCCTTTCTCTCTGCCTGCCTCTCTGCCTACTTGTGATCTCTGTCTGTCAAATAAATAAATAAAATCTTAAAAAAAATTTAAAAAAAGAAGGTATTCTACTATGAAAATACAGATCACTATGGATATATTTCCACTACTTAGATAAACATCAAGTGTGATTTTTCTTTTCTGAATATAGGGCACAGCAACAGATCTTGAAGAATCTTTAAAGGAGAAACTCCTGTTTCACACTCTGATCCACAGATATTCTCCAATCCAAAGAGAAGAGTGAGTCAAGCAGTCAAGTAGAATTTCACATAAAGACTAGTATATATGTTTTCATAAATGCATGTTGAAGTTAAGGAAGAATGATATATAGCAAAATATGAATACTTACACTTCACGTTTCCTTCTGCCAGCCAATACCGTGAATAGGCCATTTGCAGTGATGTAGAAGGAGCTGGAAAGTATTATGCTAAGCTAAATACCTTAGACAAAGACAAATACCAAATGATCTCACTCATATGTGGAATTCAAGATATAAAACAAATGAGCATGGAGAGAAAAAATAAGACGGGCAAACCAGGAAACAACCTTAACTATGGACAACAAACTAAGGGTTGCTTGGGGGGAAGTGTGCAGGTGGGATGGGTTAATTAGGTGATGGGGGATGGAGGAGGCACTGGTGATGAGCGCTGGGAGTTGTATATAAGTGAGAAATTGCTAAACACTACACCTGAAACCCATATTACGCTGTATGTTAACGAGCTGGAATTTAAATTAAAATTTGGAGAAAGGAAAATAAAGAATAGGACAATGTCTACCCTTAAAAGCAGGGTCATTGGTTAATGTGTATAATAAAGGAGAAATTTTGTCAGTTGTTTCTTCTTCCAACAAAACAATGGAAACAATGTAGAGAAGTTTTTGTTTTATAAAAATTTGATTTTTACTCCAATATTTAGAGAATTGCTATATAATTTGGATGGATGTACAATGATATATGAAGTAATTATAAGAAAAACTCTATAGAGGAACACATTTAAGCTTAAGAAAAATTCCACAAATGGTTGACACATTTCCTACATTGAAATTAAATATAATCTCACATGAAATAATTATAATTATCATACAATGAAATATAAAAGCATAAAAATGAAAATCAGTTCAAGTATCAGATAGTCATTATCAACAAAACTAAGGCCAAAGTAAAAATATATGATCATGTTGACTTTTGTGTCTAATAAAATTAAAGGAACATAAAAATGTATATTGCAAATTGGCCAACTGACCACAGAGAAACTCTCTGTGGTGAAATAAAAGATAAATAAAATGACAATTTTTATAATGTTTAAAACTAGCTTCTTTTGGAGAAGAAGCATGACATTAATTTAAATTTTTATTTTTTTAAGATTTTTATTTATTTATTTGACAGAGATCACAAGTAAGCAGAGAGGCAGGCAGAGAGAGAGAGAGAGAGAGAGGAGGAAACAGGCTCCCTGCTGAGCAGAGAGCCTGATGCGGGGCTGGATTCCAGGACCCTGGGATCATGACCTGAGACGAAGGCAGAGGCTTTAACCCACAGAGCCACCCAGGAGCCCCTAAATTTTTATTATATTAACTGGATTGGCAAATCTAATGTTATTTTGAAAAATTATAGAAAAACAAATATCCACAGCCCAAATGAAAAGTAATAAGAATAAACCATATGAAACCTAAGTAGTCCTACATTAACAAAGTCTAATAACTAATACATAGGGATATCACTGTAGTCAGAATTAACTTACATGTATTTTCCCACTTCTGCTTCATCTTCTTCTTTCAAAGTATTCTCTATGGAAAGCATTAAATGTGTATTTTACTGTATCTTTTAAAAATCTAAAACACAGAGACTATGTTATTATATTTGTACTCAAATTATAAAACTTATGGGGTCACATGAATCACATTCATTTATTAAACGTGTAACTATAATTATTTCACATTTTATTAATATAGCATTACATTGATGGACTGACAGTGTTTAATTCTTCCACATTGATGATCCAATTATAAATCACTTCTTTCCCTTTTTTTTTACTTTTAGACTCTTTACAGGTATATGCAGGCTGTCACCGTCTTTCTTTGATAAATATTTATATAGGTAAAATGCAAGAGCCGTGAAGAAGATAGCGAATACTTTGCAAACAGAACCTAAATTGAAAAAGATACAAGCATCAGATGTATCAATCTATTTAGAGTGAATATATTTGTGGAAAAAATGCCAATTACCAAAGAAAAAGTAAGTATATTTCATCTCTATAGAATATCAATTTTCCAATTGTAAAATGTAATTAATATCATAAACATATGTCAAGTTATTTCAAGGAGACTTTTTTTTTAAAGATTTTTATTTATTTATTAGACAGAGATCATAAGCAGGCAGAGAGGCAGGCAGAGAGAGGGGGGAGGCAGGCTCCCCGCTGAGCAGAGAGCCCAACGTGGGACTCAATCCCAGGACCATGGGATCATGACCTGAGCCGAAGGCAGAGGCATCAACCAACTGAGCCACCCAGGCGCCGCTCAAGGAGACTTTTTTAATGTTTATAAAAACTTTTAGATTTCTAAAAGATACAGCCCTATCTTTTAATTATTTCACTTCCTCAAAATGGACTAGTTGACACTAAATTGCCACAAAAGCATATTCCTACTGTAGTTTCCTGTGTTTGTCCTTTGTGACTTAATTCCCTATTTCTTTATTATTGTCATCTCCTGTTAATAGCTCCTTGGCAGGTTCTCTAGCAGTTCACCAACTTTCTCAATTATGTGCTGTTTGGAAATAGATAAGTATGCTACAGTTATATCTAAAATAAAAATTAAAAGGCTCAGCAGTGTCTTAAGAGGACTTAATTATGAACAATGCCTAGTTTTGTTCAATTATCTCTGATAAATTTTAACTACTTAAGTGTCATTTTTTATCTTTTTTTTTAAGATTTTTTATTTATTTGACAGATAGAGATCACAAGTAGAGAAGCAGACTGGGACGGGGGTGGGGGACGGGAGCAGGCTCCATCCCAGGACCCTGGGATCATGACCTGAGCTGAAGGCAGAGGCTTAACCCACTGAGCCACCCAGACGCCCCATTTTTTAATTTTTTAATTGTTTTTAAAAATTTTACTTAGTGCTCAATGTAGACTAAGCTTGCTGGATAACTGACTTTTGAATTACAAGGCACACTGTACACTTTATCACAGAGGTATCTGTTACTGTTAAATAGTAGAGTCTATTATTATGTGTTTCTTTGAATTAATGAACCCACTCATTAAAATCACAAAACATATAAATACTTCTAAGTATTTATCACACCAATGACATCTATGTAATAAAATCACTGAATGTTAGTAGTGACCAAGATTTCAGAAATTAGGTATTCCAACATCCTCATTTTACAGATGAATAAATTGAGATCCAGAAAGAGCTAGTGAACTTTCCAAAGTAATACAAGCATATTTAGACTTTCTCAACACTGGCCATAGCTCATATTACCATAGCATCCCAATTCTCCATATCTCTTATTTATTTAACAAATAATGAATGCTTGCTATGTGGATTTTTATAACATTGAGCAAAAGAAACAGTGAAACTTACATGTAATTAGTATAAAAATATCTTGATGTTCTTTAAGAATGTGAAAAATAATTTTTAGTTATCCATTCCTTTACTATGGAAATGGAAATGGTCACAAGGTCAAGCAACTTGGTTGTATATGTATATGGAGAAAATTGTGTCCTAAATTGAAATTTTGCTAATTACCATCCTTTATTCAGGAGTAACATAAAACCATTGTGTACAGTGGAATGACTCAAATATTCACATAAATACTATAAAACTTTAGTTTCTAAAATATTTTCTATATAATTAGGCTTCTTATTATATACTTACATCAAAGTATCCATTTGTTCAGCTTATTACTGTACATTACTAAAACAACTATACATTTTTAAAACAATTATACTTTCCTATATTTCTTCAATAGGTATCACTTACATATTCCTATCATAAGGTAGGCCATTTTTTTCTTATTATAGCTCCAACAATTTCCTTTCCTTCTACAGTGTTCAGTCTCCCAAAATAGACAAGAAGAGTCTCTTGCCAGTTTAAAAAGTATTGGTCCAGGTATCGTCCCTATGAAAAATGCAGTAATTGTAAATTCTCCATGAAAATACCACAGGTAGGGATAAGGATGTTTTTATTCTAATATTAGACATATATTTAGTCATCATCACATTTAAATATAGCATTTAAAACTAGCTAAGAGTTTACTTACAAATAGGATTACTTATAATTAGAAACAATGACTGTATTTTAAAAAAATCCTTACCTCTGTAGGTATAAAAAATTAGTATCTTTCATATTTTTAGATGGTGTACATATTGTTATGCACTTGACATCTCAAAACTTTCAATTTTTCAAATTAATATTTTAGGAGATAGTGTCTAAAAGAGATATTAAATACTATTTTTGTGAACTCAGTATACCTCCAAATATTTCAAATTGTGAAATTTTCAATGATAACTTAGTTTATAATGCAATATACATCTGTTATCAAGATATTGACAGAAATAACTGAAAATGTAAATGTTTGGTATGTTTGTAGCATCACCCAAATTCAGAGAACCTCTAATCCAGAGGAACAGTTGTGCACTGCCTGAGGTAAATCTCTATATACTCAGAGACAAATCTGCTCAGCAACAATTTCAGCTAAAATTGAATTAAAAGTCACCTTAAGAAAAAGTCAATGGGGAGCCAGGCTGGCTCAGTTGGTGGAGCATATGACTTTTGACCTTGGGGTTATGAGTTCGAGCCCCAGTTTGATGTAGAGAGGACTTCAAAATAAAATCTCAGGGGGAAAAAAGGCCACCCCAAAGATCTCAGAACTAACATGTCTTAATCATCTTCCTTCTATCAGGGCCCTCATGCTTCATGACTTGATTCCTGCCAAAGATCACTATCCATCACCAATTTTCCCAATCTCATTGAGTGTTCACACTCTGTTTATAATTGCTCAAGATGAAAAACTGAGGTCTACTATTCATTTTTTTTCTACTTTTCATCATTATTTTTCCAACCCATGATAATAAATCCCTGTGACACTAACTCTAGACATATCTTGATTTCTATGTCTCTTTTACAACCTCCAGAATCCAATTTAATATAATTCTGACTTAGACTTCAACAGAAACCTTTTTTGCCTCCACGTTTATCTTCTGTATTTCTCCCTTGGAAGTAGAGTTATCTTTTAAATGTAAATCAGATAATCTCTATCCTCTGCTTCAAACTCTCTGTTGGCAAAATCCATTAGATATAGAGTTGGTCTTTATCTAAAATATCATATTCTACCCTCTTCCATCAAAAATGTATTAGTCTCCCTGGCTTCCTTTCTGATGCAGAAACTATTTATATACTTGGTGTTTCTCGCGTTCCTTCGCCCATTACAAAGTTGTCCTTGGGGTGGCAGGGTCATGGGGGGGAAGGGAAGGAAAAATGAAACAAGATGAAACCAGAGAAGAAGACAAACTATAAGAGACTTTTAATCTCAGGAAACAAACTCAGGGTTGCTTGGGGGTGGAGGGGAGTGGGAACAGGTGGGGGATGGGTAGCTAGGTTATGGACATGAGGGAGGGTATGTGCTATGGTGAGTGCTGTGAATTGTGTAAAATGTGTAAGACTGATGATTCACAGACCTGTACCCCGAAACAAATTATACATTATATGTTAATTAAAAAAAAAGTTGTCCTTGGGCACCTGGGTCACTCAGTCAGTTAAGGATAAGTGTCTGCTTTCAGCTCAGAACAGGATCCCACATTGGGCTCATTTCGGAGCCTGCTTTTCCCTCTTCCTTTCTCCCTCTCCCTGGCTCATGCTCTCTCTCTCTCTCAAATAAATACATAAAATCTTAAAAAAAAAATCTGTCCTTATCTAATGGGTCATTATTCACACAAGAATATGCTCTAATTTTTCCTGATTAAAAAAGCAATTTTAACCCCACATAGTGATCCAGTTATAAAATTATTTCTTTGATCGCCATCAAAACCATATTTAAATTTTTCTACATTCTTTTTTTTGAAGATTTTATTTATTTGTTTGACAGAGATCAAAGGAGGCAGAGAGGCAAGCAGAGAGAGAGGAAGGGAAGCAGACTCCCTGCTGAGCAGAAAGCCCAATGCCAGGCTGGATCCCAGGACCCGGAGATCATGACCTGAGCAGAAGGCAGAGGCTTTAACCCACTGAGCCACCCAGGTGCCCCAATTTTTCTACATTCTTTACTTCATTTATCATATATCTTACAGTCTTCAATCCAGTTCAATCTTGTTTCCTTGTCCTATTAATATTTTTAATCAACTTTTGAACCGGGGGTGCTGATATAGTCATAATGTAGATTAGGAAAGCTAGTTTCTGCTATTAAGAAAGCCCGAAGTACAAAGTGCATTACCCTCAGCAAAACCAATTTTTTTCTTTGGCTATAAATCCTTTAAAACATCAGAGTCAGAGTCTTTGGTAATGAAAATGTTTAAAAGCACTAGTTTAGGTTAGTGACTTTTCAAACAGGCAAGCAATCCTGCGGTTATATGTTTGGTTTCAGCTTACCAAACCACTTGTAGAAGCTTGATGAATATATCTAATCAAATGGATTGTTCTAATCAAATATAATATTAATAATATTTTATATGACAGTTAGGATGGGCTTTGCATTAGGTATTGTCTTTTTAACATAAATATCATCTCCTAAATTCTGCAAAGCAGCTCCCCCAGTCACTTGTTTTTTATCAATTAACCATTATTATTTATTTGAAATTTCAAATATATATGTAGACACAACATAACAAAAAATGAACAATTCAGTGTAATAAAAGATTGCCAAAAGTCCATACCAAATACTCTCAGAATCACATAGGTCAAACCCAAGGCCAAAGAACGATGATTGTCTGATACAATCCTGCAAGCAAATAGTAATAATATTACTAAAACATCATTATTACTAGCTATAGAGAATGTTTGCTAGGTTCAAGGTTATTTTTTTTTTTCCTGTGTGTCTGTTAAACTGACTCTTTAGCCAGTTGACAGAGTTCATTTGGGTGAATCAAAGAAGCACCACTCCTTCAATCTCTTCATACCCTGCCCCTTGCCAACTGATTCCAAAGCTTCTTGCTCTCCACAAGGAGGAAGCATTTGTGGACCAAACCTTCTGCCCCAGCCTCTTTTTCCTTTGCTGAAAAACACTTAGCATTAACTTTCACCTTACCTTTTCTATTCTGAGGGGCATACCCACTGTTTTAGATTTCTCCTTTTTGCCCCTGTGAGATCCACTCCCTACATTTCTCTTCCTTTATCTCTGTCTTGGAAGGCTGACCTAAATGAACTAAATAAGTAGGCTCTCTTGCTTTCTGTCTTCTAGTTAGCATTTGAGAGCTGGATGCTCCAGAGTGAGGAAGGAAAGTGAGGTCAAGGTGTTCCTCCTGCCCAGGCTCTCTCCCTGCAGAGTTATAATAGGTTGACTTGGTCCCTAGGCAAAGCAGTCCCCTCTACGGGTCTCTCTTCTTCCTATCCCTGTTTTCCTCTAGCCAAGTGGTAACAGACCAGAGGGACTATCCTATACCATGTGATTTCTTATACTTCACCCACATTTTAAATAGCCACTTTCTACAACCTTGCTTAAATTGTCCTAATTGGAATGTGCCTTCATCTTCCTGTTGGACCTCTGACTATTACCCTCCCTATTCAAAAGCTAAAATAAACAAAAAATAACTTTCCCAAATATAAAAAAAATGAACATTTTGTTTTAAAACATACATAATGCCACATGCTAGTTTGGAAAATGAAAATACAATAAAAAAAATAATCAACCTTTGAACATACTAGGAAGTAAAAAAAAAAGAACTACATTTTATTTTAAATAAACTCTATGCTTAACCTTTGTTTCCTTGCTCTAGAACTTGAACAATAAACCAGTAGGACCAGTATTTTCATCCAAACTGACTCAATTTACTAAAATGTAGCATACATACAATATTTTGTGGCTATTTTACTAAAAGTGAGGTAATTCTACCCATATCAACTCAGTGAAAATACATATTCTTTCCTTAGATGTTTACTACTAGGAAAATGAAAACAAATAAACCAATCCTAAAAAGAGAACGACATTTTTAAATAAAAAAATAACTTACACTCCTATAATGAGCAGATTCTTAAGGAGGAAAAAGAAAGTGTCACATTTTAGAACCACACTTTGGTATAGGTCTCAGTATAATGTGGAAATAAGAATAATAAGCCTAAATTTAATTGTGTGTTCTGCTTCATTTAGCATAGGTAGTTTTCTTACATGGCTTATCATTGCTTTCTGAAGCATAGATAGAGTTGATCATAACTCAAGTATAATCATTAAGATGTATTTATATATCTTCAGTTTGATTATAACCATCTTTCTGATATATATAAAACAAGATGAAAAGAGCAATGATTCCTAGGATTTTCCATAATCACTTAAATGAACAGCACAAAATGAATCACAGATATGTATTAAAAATATTTAATGGAAAATGAGTATCTTTTACCAATGAAGAGAATTTTTTTGTACAACATCTAATAAAGTAAGGCTATGATAAAATGATTTCAGAATTTTATGGAATAAACAAAACATTCATTAGTACTGTTCCAAAATGTAAAAAAGCAACTTCTATTATCTCTTATGACTTCTAAATTTATATTTTCACTCCATATTTTTCTTAAAACACATCAGTTCTAGACTTAAGTTACTGTTTTGCACAAAAGCTGTTCTTCCCCTAGTGTTCCCTATCACAAGAAGTGGAACTGTCATCCACCATCAAGCAATGTCCAAGCCCAAAATGTGAAGAGGCATCCTTGATACCCCTTTTCCTCACTGACCAGATTCAATAACCAAATACTGTGATTTTTTAAAAATACAGCTTTTTCATATCTCTTTCTCTGATTAAAAAAAAATTATCTCTAAGACTACTGGCCTATTCCAAGACTGTATCTTTCCTCTTAAAAAAAAGAAATGACTTCTTAATATATCTCCCAACAACCATCCTTATCCTTTCAGTCTACTCTACATGGAACAGCCAAAGTGATTTTTTTTTTTACTATGAAATTCTGATCATTTCACTGCCCCACTAGGATCTTTCAACAGCTTCTCCTTGTTCTTATGGTAACATCTAGAATTGCAGAAAACTTTACAAAAGTCAGCCTGATCATATCAGTCTCATTACACACCATCTCATACCACATTTTTGCCCTTATCACCCTCCCTGTTCATGACATTCGATGACACAATCTTATGAAGCTGTTTCCCCCACTTAGACTCTTTGCCTATGTTGCCACTGTGTGAAATACTCAGCCCCTAACGTTTAAGGCTCAGCTTAAAGGTCAGTTCTTCCGGAACACCCTGCCTGAATCCTTGGACTGAGTTAGATTGTCATATAATTTTCTCATTTCATTTCCCTGCATTTTTTTTGCAATGTGTTTTCATATGACAACTGCTTACTAGTAAAAACACACTTTTAAAATTTATTTTATTTTATTTTATTTTTTGCTGCTTTTCTTGCCACCCTCCAACAGCCACCAATGCAGCAGGGAACTGGATACTTTTATCTCTTTTATTCTACATTTTTCTTTAAAGTTCTCTTTATTCTACATTTTTCTTTAAAGTTCTCCTCTACCTTCTTGCTTGAATCTCTGGCAACTATCATATCTGAGAAGACATAAACATTATTTTTTAAATGTGGGATGGAAGGGAAAGAACTGAAGAACTAATTTTTATTTTAAGTTATTTTCTTGTTTTCCTTTATTTCAACTATTATTTATTTATTTGGTTAAACTTGTAAATCTGATTTTAATCCACTTACATTTTAAAATTTCTGATGTATTTTACCATTTTATTTTATATTTTATATTATTTTTATTAATGAGCACCTTCATGGAGAGATACAAATAAGTCATGGTAGTTTTCTTTTTAGACTTCAGCCTCACACATCTCAGATTTTAACTAATTTCTCCAGAGAAAAAATAATTCTATCATTCTTAGTCCCACGTGATCACCAAAAACTCTACCAGTTTGCTTGTCCCCAGCAGTGACTCCCTGCCTGGACCTAGTCCAGACTGTCAGCTGCTGGCCTTCTCTCATTCCTTCTCTTCTCCCTTCTCTTCTCTTCTCTTCTCCTTCTCTCTCTCTCTCTCTCTCTCTCTCACACACACATACACACACACACACACACACACACACACACACACACACACAGACATTCCATTTTTAATTTAACCCCCACAAAGAAATTTCCCTGCTCAGGTGACAACACAAGTGATTTCTTCCAAAGATTTAATAACAACAACAAAAAATTTAACCACACCTTCATAAAATAGCCCAGATACAAAGAAAAGAGGAAATATTTCCCAACTCATTTCATGAGACCAGAACATTAAGGTCAAAACCTGACAAACATATTAATAAGAAGGAAAAGTTATAAGGTAACCTTAGTCATGAAGAAAGATGTAAAAATACTAAACAAAATATTAGCAAAATGAATCAAGCAACTGACCAAGTCCAATTTATTCCTAGAATAAAGTAGAAATATGATATTGTGATCATCTCAATATATGCATCAAATGTATTTCAAAATTTATTCATTAAAAAAGACTTAGAGGGGCACCTGGGTGGCTCAGTTGGTTAAACAACTGCCTTCAGCTCAGGTCATGATCCTGGAGTCCCGGGATCGAGTCCCACATCAGGCTCCCAGCTCCATGGGGAGTCTGCTTCTCCCTCTGACCTTCTCCTCACTCATGCTCTCTCTCACTGTCTCGCTCTCAAATAAATAAATAAAATATTAAAAAAAAAAGACTTAGAGAAAAAAAGTCTTAGTGAATGAGAAACAAAAGAAAATTGGCTTATTGTGGTAGTATCAATACCACACTTAATGGTAAAATTTATAGCAAATTTCATATCTCAAAAGTCATCATCATGACTGAAATATCAAAAGTCATCATCATGATGCACATAAAAAACAAAGACAGTAACTATCCCTACATCTGTTCAGCACTGCATAGGATAGCTTAATCTGGCAAGAAGAAAAGGTATAAGGTTTGAAAAGAATAAAAATCACTATTTGCAGATCAGCATTATGTACAAAGAAAATCTCAAGTTAAATTACCAACCAACGAATAGAAATTAATATAAGCATAATCAATACAAGATCAAAGCACAAGAGTGAATTGCATTCTTCATACCAACAATAAACAACCATACTATGCTATACTAGGTATGAAAACATCAATTACCTAGGAATGAATCTACGAAGGAGGTATAAAACCTCCACCCTAAAAATGAAAATTAGGAAAAATTATTGGAAGAAATAAATGAGGATTTATTTTTTTTTAAGATTTTATTTATTTATTTGACAGAGAGAGATCACAAGTTGGCAGAGAGGCAGGCAGAGAGAGAGAGGGAAGTAGGCTCCCTGCTGAGCAGAGAGCCTGATGCAGGGCTCAATCCCAGGACCCTGAGATCATGACCTGAGCCTAAGGCAGAGGCTTAACCCACTGAGCCACCCAGGTGCCCCATAAATGAGGATTTAAATAAGAGAAGGAATTATGCCTCATTGATCAAAAAACTCAGTGTGGTAAGTATAGCAATTCTCTCAAATAGTTTTAAAGGTATTTTGTTTAAAATCTCATCATGTCAGGGTGCCTGGGTGGCTCAGTTGGTTAAGCATCCAATTCTTGGCTTTGGCTCAGGTCATGATCTCATGGGTCATGAGATCGATCCCCACATCGGGCTCCCTGCTCTGCAGGGAGTCTGCTTGAAGATTCTCTCTCTCTCTCTGCCCCTCCCTCCTATGCACTCTCTCTCTCTCTCAAATAAAATGTTTTTTTTTTTTAATCTTACCATGTTATTATAGACATTGACTAGTTGGATTTCAATCACCTCAAAATACAAGAATGGCCAAGAAAGTCTCGAAGATGGGCCTACAACAACGACTGATACAAATACTCACAATAGGGGCACCTGGGTGGCTCACTGGGTTAAGCCTCTGCCTTCGGCTCAAGGTCATGATCTCAGGGTCCTGGGATTGAGCCCCACATCGGGCTCTCTGCTTGGCGGGGGGCCTGCTTCCCTTCCTCTCTCTCTGCCTGCCTCTCTGCCTACTTGTATCTCTGTCTGTCAAATGAATAAATAAAATCTTAAAAAAAAATACTCACAATAAGTATACAACAATTAAGACAGTGGAATACTGGTGCAATGATGCATAAATAAACCAATGGAACAGAATACATACAGAAACAGAGCCACATATATAGCATTTCTTGTACACTGCTACAGGGTAAGTATAGCCTTTAAGTAAATGGTGGAGAGTCTCTTAGTACATATAAAATTAAAAAATGAAACTAGATTCCTATATTATATTTTAAAAATTTCCAGCTGAATTATTGATTTTATAACTTTTATTAAAATAATGTAGTAATGTTCTCATGATTCTGCTTAGGGAAATATTTCTTAAATAGTACATTAAGATCAAAAATTTATTTCCCTCAAAAAATGACATTATTACAGCTGAAAAGGCAAGCCATTGAATTGGAAAAAATATTTGTTATGAATATATGACAAGTAATACCCTATGGGGTATATAAAAAATATAGAAAGAAATCCTACAAATCAATAATAAACAGACAACCCAATGTAAAAAAGGAAAAAGGAACCACACAGATATTTGAAAAAATTGCACTTTCATATGGCTAAGAAGTACAAGAAAATGTGTTCAATCATATCAGTCCTTTAAATAAGAAATTTAAAATCACACTGAAATATTAACACATACCCATCAAAATTGCTCAAGTTAAAAAAAAACAATAACAGACTGCTAGAAGAATGAATTTGTGCAAATACTTTTAAAATTAAAAAGCTTAATGTACGTAAACCCTATAACCCAGCAATTCTGTTCTTTTTTTTTTTTTTTTTTTTAAAGATTTTATTTATTTATGTCAGACAGAGAGCAGGAGCGAGCACAGGCAGAGTGGCAGGCAGAGGCAGAGGGAGAAGCAGGCTCCCTGCTGAGCAAGGAGCCCGATGTGGGACTCGATCCCAGGACGCTGGGATCATGACCTGAGCCGAAGGCAGCCGCTTAACCAACTGAGCCACCCAGGCGTCCCAATTCTGTTCTTTTAATATGTATTCAATAGAAATGTATTCCTATCTTTCCCAAAAGACAAGTACAAAAATGTTCACGGAAACAGCAATCCTAACAGCCCTAAACTGAAAACATTAACCATAGAACAATGGACAAATTTTAGTATATTCATACAATGGACTACTATAAACCAGGCTATACAATACGGTAACCATTAATTATTTATGCCTACTTGAATTTAAGTCAGCTAAAAATTAAATAAAAATTAAAGTCCAGTGTCTCATTCAACTTAATTGTGTTTCAAATGTCAACATACACATGTGGATAGAGACCACTATTTTGGACTGCAGATATATAAAACATTTCATTATTTTAGAATATACAGTTGGACAGCAATACTATAGGGCAATGAAGATAATTTCTTTTATGTGCAACAATACTGACTCTTAGAAACATACTGTTGAGTAACAACAATATAGACATAAATGACTATGTGCAATAATCTATACACATAGGGGTGCCTGGGTGGCTCTGTGGGTTAAAGCCTCTGCCTTCGGTTCAGGTCATGATCCCAGGATCATGGGATCGAGCCCCGCATCGGGCTCTCTGCTCAGCAGGGAGCCTGCTTCCTCCTCTCTCTCTGCCTGCCTCTCTGCCTACTTGTGATCTCAATCTGTCAAACAAATAAAATCTTAAAAAAATAATAATCTATACACATAAAATACAAACAGAACAAATTAACCTATTCAGCATAGAAGTCAGGATAATGGAAACCTTAAGGAATGAAAGATTTGGTAACAATAAAGAAGTTATTCCTGGAAGGATTTTTGGAATACTTATAATTATTGATTTCCTGAACTGGATTGTGGTTACACTGGTGTCTTCACTTTGTAAAACTGCACCAGACTGTATACAAGTGATATGTGCACTCTTCTGAATATATACTATGTTTCAGTAAAATGTCTATAAAGTTGATTTCCCTTGACTCCTCATTTATTATCTATTAGGCATCCAATAAGCTTGTCCTTCTTTTGATCTGTTTCTTCATCCATTTTTGTTATATAATTTCTACTTTATCAAATCATATTACATTGCATTCTATTTTGTAACCCTTATGCTCAGCTTAGTATGTGTCTTAGTTCTAGCATAAATTAATTATATTTAGAAAATATATTAGTTAAACATAAGCAGTTAAACCTGTTTAGTTTAATATAGCTAATGCTCACCAGTGGACCTTTTATCAAAGTCTTCTCAATCATGTCTTGGCTATTTATAACTTGTCTTGCTGTCAACTCTTAAGAAGTATCTCATAACAACATTTCCTGGGTTCTGCCACATCAAAACTATTTGTAATTGTAAGGAAGTTTGTTGATGATACAATAATTAACTAATATTTTCTTTCCTTAGCAATCTTTTATGTGTCTCTAGTTGTTTTTTTTAGCAATCTTTTATGTGTCTCTAGAGGTGAATGTTGCTGTTGAGAAATCCAGTGCCAAACTTTGTTGCTTTCCTCTATTTTTAGATGGCAGAAGAACTATTTCTTCATCTCTAATACAACATTTTTACTATTATATATCTCAGCATTGACTGTTTTGAGTCAGTTTCCTTAGAAACTTGATGTGCCATTTTAATATGTAAATATTTTATATTTCAGTATATATTCATTATTTATTATTATTGCTTACTATTTCAGTATTTATTAAATATCATTTCAGTAAAGTTTAACCTGAGATTTATTGTTGGATTGTTTTGGTTTTCTTCATTGGGAACTTCAATTATGTGTATGTTTGACCTTCTTTTCCTATCTTCTATTTTTGTCCCTTTTTTTCTAATACTTGTTTCTTATTTTTATTCTATATTCTCCATTTCTCCTCCCACTCTCCCTCCCTCTTTCTCAACCACGGTTGGTTTCTATGTTGTCTTTTCTTCCCTGTGTGCTTTGTAATTTTGTTTTCATTTCTGAATTGTTTCCTTTCAATTTCTTTTCTGAGTTTTGTTAGTTTGCATTCCATAACCTCTTTTATCTAGCTATTTTCTCATTTTGTGGCCATATTTTTAAAATTATTTTTAGCTTAAATTTACATATAGCTACCTTTATATTTTTATCTGATTCACAGTAACAGTATTCTATTGAGTTTTCATTGTGTGTAGTAATGTTTAATAACTTTCACTTTTTTTACTACAGTTATTTTGTATGTAGGTGGAAACCTTTCCTTTTCCACTTGAATAAGTGGAAACCAGCCTATACAATAAGATAAGATGAATTTTCTTAAATTAGAGGCAGGTTATGAGAATGGAACATAAAGCAGGGTTTCCAAGCTTCAAAACCAAAGTTATCTCCTCTGTTGACATGGGGAGGACTTAACTATGATTCCTATGTATGGCTCTCCAATTCTGGTCTACCTCAAAAGAACTTCTACAGCAAGCCATAGGCTTTTGAGATCTCTTCATATTTCTTGTTTTCTAATGTTATGCATTCAATTATAGAAGGTACATTTTGCTGGCACTTTTTGAGATCTGCCATGTCTGGAGCTCCTGGGCATTTTCCAGGCCTTTTTTTTCATTCTTTCCAGAGAGAGTCTACCTTGACTTATCTATCTAGGTTGTGCTCCCAAAATTTCCATTATAAGATGGGGCCTTCTCCTTCTGAGCAGAAATATACGCTGGAGAGATATAGGAGATCTGTCAATCCTGAGACCCTCTCCATATTTCATGCCAGGCTTTGTAACATCTTTGTGAATCTATGAGCTGGCTTCCAACTCTGCTTCAATTTTGGCAATACTTACATGCAATTTTTATCTATTTCATAATTACACAGAAACTATAGTATATGAGTGTGTGCATGCATATGTACACAGGCATGTGTGTTTTATTTTCCTTATTTATTTTATTCATTTTCCTTATTGTTTTGTATAGTTACAAGGAGAAGTAAGAAGACTCAGAATTAAATTTCTGGAATATTACTAATGTCTGTCTCACCTCACTCCTGGAAATATTTGCTTGGATGTTACACATGAACTTTACATAAGATTTGTTTAACATTATACTGATTATCTTTGATCTAAGCATTCTCTTCTTGAATTTCCTATCTCTGTTAATGGACTGTAATTCATTTAGCTCCCTGGACTGGAAATCTGCACATAATCCTAATTCTTTTTATATTTTGTATGAGGAACATCAAAGTAATAATATTGTCCTTATAGCTAAACTAAATGTTTTCAAATATATTCCATCACCTGTATGTCTAAATACCACTATTAAATTTAAAAATGATATCTTAAATACTTTCCTTTTTCTCTAGTTTTTCCCTCAGCTTCATCTTTTTACACTATCTTCAAAGTATATTATCCATAGTTGGTCACTTTTAATTCTGAGGTTTATTGTCTTCAATGGCCTCCAAGTACATAAATTCATATTAATATGGCAAGGAAACCCTTCCATAACCAGACCCTTATAGAACACAAATCTCCCTGTTCCATTTACCATCATGCTACTCCAGTCATAACAAACCCCTTGCCAAGATATTTCACACATTTTTGCCTCTACTCTCACTGTTCAGTTTTCCTGTTAAGAAATTTCCCCTAATCTACTTGCATTTTAACAAAGCACTTCTCTTCATAACTCAGTTCAAGCACCATACCTTCTATAAACACTTCCCAATCATTCCAGAAAAAAATTACCATTTCTTCCACATTTTCCTGGGTCAATCTCTCCAGCTTCAATCAAGGCACCTCTAAGTAGCCACTATACTTACGTGTTTTTTCTCCTCTTATACTCTAAGCACCTTGAAGGCAAGGCATATATCTTACTGATCCCTGTAATTTAGTCCAACACAGATGAATGGATAAAAAAGCTGCTTCACTGTGGTGGTATGTACAACTTTTGTCTCCCAACTAAACTGCAAGTTAATTGAAAGCAGAAACCACATGTCCCCTAGTTCTCAGAGTCGTTTTTGCATACATTTATTTATGTTTTCTAGTCTGTTTTCCTAGGGGACAAACTGATCCTCATGACTTAAAGTTTTATGCTAGTCTCTTGAAAAAATAATTGAAAATAATAAATGACTATTTTGCTAATATGATGAAAAGAAATACTAAATGTATTTCACATATTCAAAAAGTACAAATGGGGCACCTGGGTGGCTCAGTGGGTTAAGCCTCTGCCTTTGGCTCGGGTCATGATCCCAGGGTCCTGAGATCGAGCCCCACATAGGACTCTCTGCTAGGCAGGGAGCCTGCTTCCCCCTCTCTCTCTGCCTGCCTCTCTGTCTACTTGTGATCTCTCTGCCAAATAAATAAATTTTTAAAACCTTAAAAAAAAAGAAAGTACAAATAATAGCAAAAGTTGCTTTAATTTAGAAAAACTTGTGTACTGATTTTTCTAAAATTGTTTAAGTTGTCATCTTCCTTTGCTAATGACATTAATGTTTTTTCATAGCCAAATTGGTTAATATAGAAACAAATGTTTAATAAATACCTGTAACTAATGAATCAACATTAAAATCACATTTGTGTTATAATTAAGAATTTTCTATTTATGAATATTCTGTTTATGAATTTTCCAGGTGTATTGAATCAAGTTAATCAAGTAGTTTTAAAGCTAAGCCAAATGTGTTATCTATAAGCTTTATGTAAATAAATTTGACAAAATAAAAAATTAAACATATACATGAATTTTGACAATGTAACAATTTTCCTATATAATAAGTTACCACATTGTAAGTTAAATTCAATTGAACCTAAATGTGATAGAAACTTTAAGCAAATAAAATTAGTTCAGAGAAATAAGCAGATATATGAATTTCAATAATATAGCAATTTCCTTTCTTATAGTTGCTACCTCAAAACAGAAGAGTAAATCATTTATAGCAATATTCTAAAATCTTCCTAAAATTGGCTTTCTCGTGTATTAAGTCAACAATGATTTTGAATAATATATACATACCGAAGGATGGTCAGGGTGCATGGTGTACTAGATAAAACAGAAAATAAAATCGTAGAGAAGATAAAAGCAATGAACAAAGGCAATTTATAGCACTTTGCATTGCATGCCCCAGGTCTAGCATCAATAAAATCACCTTGCTCATCTGAGGTTGTTAATCCTTCTTGAATGCAAGAACAATTGTAGTATGCCTAGGAAAATGAAAATAAGAAAAGATCTTTTAGAAATATATTAATAAAGCAATACTCCTGTTATTGCAAAATAAAATAAAATCAACAACTGCAGGGACACTAGTTAATTTTATGAGTCAATATTCTTACATTAACTCTGCCATTCATTATTAGAAATGAAATATTAATGATAAGCCTTAGGTATTTTATGTAACAAAATGTGTGTGCATGTGTGTATAACTAGAGTTTTTATGGACAAATTCTATTAATCTAAAAAATTTCACCAAAGATATTTACATTCAATTGCACAAATAATTCTTGGAGAGCTGTAAAAAATGAAGACAATTAAGATAATGAATAAAGTGGATTTTTAGCTGAGACTTGAAAAATGGACAGTTACCCAACTGTAAAGGTTTTGGAACCATGAGAAAAAGATAAGACTTTTGTATGTAATGATGAGGGCTGTTACCTACTAGGCAAAGTAGGCACAATGGCTAAGGTCTATACTTTAAGGGCCCAATCAGACGTCTGAATTTTAGAGTCTCTTAAAATTAAAGGAAAAAATGAATATAATAATAATATAATCATTTTCATTAAAGGAAAATGAATAAATAAATTAATCCAGCTGGGATCACACTTGTCCTCATATGAAGTTTTACACTATTTTTTTTTAAGTGAGGGAAGGGGTTTACAAAGGCAAAAGAGTCTAGAGTCGATAAAAGTCACGATGTAGCCCCGAATGAAAATTTGGGGTTATTGTTGTAACAACCCTGAGATCATGAGTTGAGCTGATTTTCTACTAGGACTTTTTATTATCTTAACCTAGTCAGAAGTCAAGGACGCTTGACTTCATCCTATAGTCCATTTTCCTTGAACAATGAGGAATGTAGAGAGCAATGAAAAGTGGACCTGAAATTTAGACAAAAGATAAATGCATAATAAATGGCTGCAGACAATAGAACCTAGGCTGACAAAGGGGAAGATGAAAATATGAAGAAGGTTTAGTGAGCAAACGGTAGAACCACAAGATATTTGGCCCTGGAAGGGTTGAAGGACCATGGAGTCATATTCAAAGCAATATAATCAGAATGCCAAAAATTACAGTAAAATAAAATAGTAAAATACATTCAATTCAAATAATAAAAGAAGAAGGTAGATCCAAATCCACCATATCAATAAATACAATAAATTCCAATAGAAGAAAACTTCAATTAAAAGAGATTTAGCAGATGGGCTCCTGCATGGCTCAGTTGGTTAAGCATCCAATTCTGATTTCAGTTCAGGTCATGCATGATCTCAGGGGGGTGAGATCAGACTTATGTCAGGCTCCTCACTTAGTGGAGAGTCTGAGATTCTCTCCCTCCTTCTCTGCCCTTCCCCCCACTTGCACACACTCTTTTTCTCTATCTCAAATAAATAAGTAAATCTTAAAAAAAATAGATTAGCAGCATTGAAGAAAAAGCAAAACCAATTACATGCTGACTATAAGAAACACTTTAAATGTAGACATAAATAGTTGGAACATAAAATGATGAAATAAGGTATACATGGAAACAGTCAGCAAGAGAAAGCTAAAGTGACTATTTAAAATATAGATGTTAATGGGCACCTGGGCGGCTGAACTGGTTAGGTATCTGCCTTTGGCTAAGGTCATGATCCCAGGGTTCTGGGATTGAGCCCCCATTGAGAAGCCTGTTTCTCCTGCTGCCCCTGTTTCTCTGTCTCTCATGAATAAATAAATAATTTTTTTTTAATTTTAAAAATTTTAAAAATAAAATACAGATGTTAAGACAAAGACAATTACCAGGGATGGAAAAAGATACTTAATAAAGATGAAAATAACTCAGTAACAAGATGTAACAATTATCAATGTGTACACATATAACAGTCTAAAAATACATGAAGCTGAAACAGAGAAATAGACAACTGTAAAATTTTATTGGGAGATAAAATAATTGGCTTATTGTTAAGAGAAGAACAAATACAAGTAAGACTCATGGATGATCCACATAATGCACCTAATAATAAGAATGTTAAAATAGCAATGATTAATAATTTCCAGGAAAGAGAGGGGGAAATGGATAAAATATTTTAAATGACGAGGTATTTCACCAGGGTTTTGCATCCTACAAAAACATGGTGAGTAAACACAGCGAAAGCCTATTTGTAATGGGTGTGAGGTAGAATTCTAAGACGCCACCTAAGATTCTCACCCCCATTGCATAAGCCTGCATGATTCTGAGGACTATGAATTGCTGAAATTTTCTCCCCTTAGTAAATTATGTTATGTGGTATAAATGACTATAAAAGAGAGAGGATAAACCTCACCTAACTAGGTGAGCCTTGAAAAGTACTGGGATTTTTCTGAAATAAGAGATTCAAAGCCTGTGACATAATCTGTTACTATCTGTTCCAGCCTTGAAGACAAAGGGAATCATGCAGTAAAGAATGGGGGTAGCCTATAAGAGCTAAAATTGGTCTTCAGTTGACAGCTAGCAAGGAAACAAAGACCTCATTCTTTACATCCCAAAACAACAGAATGGCCAACAACCTGAATGAACTTGGAAGCAGAACTTCCCCAGAGCCTCCAGAAAGGAGCACAGCCCAGCCAACACCCAGATTTCAACCTGTGACACTCAACAAAGCAGCCGCTCATGGTGTCTGGACATATGACCTTAGAATTGTGAAATAAACAGAATTATTTAAAGACACTGAGCCTGTGGTAATTTGTCAGGTAGCAATAGTAAATTAACTTATGATTCCCCACTGCCCCCCCCAAAAGAGAAAAGAGTAAGGGAGAAACAAAAGCTGAGAATTTTCAAACAGAATCACATAAATCTACTGACCAAAGATGTTCTGTGAAAACCAAGCAAAATAAGTGTAATGAAAATCCAATCTACAACTATCAAAGTAAAACTGCTGAGAACCAAAAACAAAAAGAAAATCTTAATAGCCACCAAGCAGTAAGAGATATATGACAATCAAATGGCATCTTTTAAATTCCAGGGTGGCAGGATTGGGGGTGGGCAGATCACTGCCAATATAGAATTCCAGACCCAGTGAAACAGTTTTTGTTTTTTGTTTTGTTTTGTTTTGTTTTTCAGAAATGAAGGTGAAATATGGTTCTTCGGAAAAAAGAAAGTAATCTCATTTGAACACACGGAAATGCAAGGAAATGGGTAAATATAAGTGTATACCGACTTTACAAAACAACAATAATAGTACATGTCATTTAAAATACATGAAGAAATACAGTAGACGATAAAAATAAGGTGGAAAGTGAGTAAATGAAGTTAAAATATTCTAAGGATGTGTCAATGGAAGGAGATTTTAAAGCCTGGCTTCTTGTAATTCTTAATGTTTTGGGCGAGAGTAATATCCCCCTTTACAGATAATTAGAATGAGGCTCCTGTTATAATAGAGCAATCTTTGGGAAAAGCACCATGATCCTGATATTTAAAATGAAAGCTACATCAGCTGGAAAAAAACTAGTCTGAGTGACAAGATCATGAAGTAAAGTCCAAGATTTCTTTAGTATCTATATTAAGGAAATTTGAAGATCTTTGGTAGCACAGATAGGAAAAATGCATATAGATGTCAATGATAGAAAACTGCCCAGGAATGTTAGCAGTATGAAGAAAAGATACCCATTTTCAGTTTTAGTAAGGCTCTAATTTTCTAAAGAAATTTAGAAATCTTCAGAGATAAAGTATTTTCTACCACTCAATATTTTTGCATAAGTGTATTTGAAGAACATCCAATTCTATTTCACTTTTACTCTGATGTTTTAAATATAAACATTTAATCAGAATTATTTCAGAGCAAAAAAAATTTTTTTAACTAGGAGCACAACATAAGGCTTGAACCCTGAGGTGGAGACCTGAGTCTGAGATTAAGACCTATACAGTTAGCCAACTGAGTCACTCAGGTGCCTCTTAATCAGAATTATTTCAAAGTTAACATACTTTGACTGAAAAAATATTCTTAATGGAGAAAATTCCATTAACATCATTTAGATACAAAATTACTTTTTATATATACCATTTCTTTTATTTAATTGTCATTTAATAAAATTTAATAAAATTAAAGTATTTAATGAAATTATTAAATATTTGTTTAATAAAATTATTTATAATTTATAATATTTATATTGGTATCAATTATTTCCCATTTGAAATTAAAACATATTTTATCTATTCATCAGTTCCATCCATATAAAATTGTATTAATCATTAATCATCTATTAATCATTCTATCCATATCAAAGTGTATTAATCAAATTCTATTAAAAGCTTCGGCTATTTTCCACTTCTCTTCAGAGCCATTAATTCTATAAAGGCTAATTCTGGATAATTTCTAACAGCTTTAATATTTGTTAAAAATATTTTATTCTTCTTTCAATTTTATTCAGTATCAAATGTTACCACACAGATTGAGTGACAATTTTGTGGATTACTTCTATCACTGCTACTCATTGGGTTAATTACTCCTTAGACAAATGCAAGAAAATTACAAAGATTTAGGAAAAAGAAAAAAATCCCTAAGGATTCCCTAAAAGAGAATCCCCCAAGAAAGGAAAAAAGGAGCTCTATGGTGGATGGCTGTTTTAGCTCTTGAATATCACATGGTATCAAAACACAGAGGTCAAACAATTATGCTTTATACTGTAGTGAAAACACAAGCATTTAAAAAAGTCATTTACTGGGACGCCTGGGTGGCTCAGTTGGTTAAGCAGCTGCCTTCAGCTCAGGTCATGATCCCAGCGTCCTGGGATCGAGTCCCACATTAGGCTCCTTGCCTGGCAGGGAGCCTGCTTCTCCCTCTGCCTCTGCCTTTCACTCTGTCTGCCTGTGCTCGCTCTCCCTCTCTCTCTAATAAATAAATAAATAAAAATCTTAAAAAAAAAAGTCACTTATTTATTTCAAACTAAAATGGAGGAGAGGACGTTGGAAGGAATATAAAGTAAGATTCTCCTTAAGTTAATAAGTTGCTGAAGAGAGGTAATGGACATATAGGAGTTCATTATGCTTTCCTATTTTCTATTACACTTAATGTTTTCCATAGTAATATATTTTAAAGACTTAAAGTATCATTTAAAATATATACTGTGGGGTGCCTGGGTGGCTCAGTGGGTTAAGCCTCTGCCTTCAGCTCAGGTCATGATTTCAGGGTCCTAGGATGGAGCCCTGCATCGGGCTTTCTGCTCAGCAGGAAGCCTGCTTCCCCCTCCCCCTCTGCCTGCCTCTCTGCCTACTTGTGACCTCTCTCTCTCTCTGTGACAAATAAATAAAATTTAAATAAATAAATAAATAAATAAATAAATAAAAATATATACTGTAACATTTAAGAAGAGATATTTTTAAAGTGTATGTAACCTTTTTTATATTGATATTCATTAAAAACAACTGAAGTTATATTATTAAGTCATACACTGGTGAAAACCTGACTATGAGGAATTGGAGTTGGTCAGATATGCTAATATGCTATTTTTAAAAAGTGACCTATATATAACAGGAAAAAACATATTATTATGTAGGTGTATAAATAACAAAAGACTTTATTGCTTGCTATGGGGGTAGCATAATGTCCATTGGTCATGATAAATAAAGATCTCTCTTGCTCTCTCCCCCTCACAAAGATCAGCCAAAAAGAAGAGAAAGAAATTTAGAGTTTTTAAAGATTGTGTCCCTACTTTGGTGTCACTTAAAAGAAAGAAGCTGAAGTTAGAGTGCATTATTTAGCTAAAAGCAGATTTATGCAACTTTGTACATAAGAAAATTAACCTGGTGTCAAATAAGTAACAGAGTAGTTAACTCTACATGACAAAATAAGAACATTTCTCTGGAGGTTGATAGAAGGCCTATGGAAATAAGGAATTCTGATGGTTATGGCCCCAATATGAGGAAATACGGAAATTTTTAAATGAATCCTGGCAGATGCAAATGGCAAAAGACAAACAGGGGTAACGTATATTCAAATGTATCATTCATATTGTTGCCATATAAATCTTCTCTTACCTTTCTAGAAAGTCAGATATGCTTATAAAGGCCTTGTATATATGGTAATCGCTGGCACACAATAAATAAAGGGACTGATTTTCACATCTGGTTTAATGTGGAACAGAAACAGAAAGAGAAAAGAAAGTGTAGTGTAGATACTTTTAACTCCACAGAAGAGGAAAAAACTGAGTGAAAGTTGAACAGAAGGATAGTATTGGTCAACCCAATGCTGTGAGAAAGTCTGTGGTTCAAGATTTTGGTGTGGATGCGTGCAGCAGATAGGTAGGGCAGAACTAGAATAAATGACATAAGTAGAAGACAAAATATTCTCTTAAATCGTTTTTTCCAACTTTGCTACTACAAGAGGTAGTCAGTAACCTATCACTTTTAAACTATAAAACTGGGATGATGTAATATATGGATGCCCTTTTTTAGTCAAGTATAATTAACATACAGTGTTACTTTAGTTTCAGGTGTACAATATAATGATTCAACAATTCTATATGTTATTCAGTGCTCATCACAATAAGTGTACTCATTCCACCCCACCCCCATCCAACTCCAATCTGGTAACCACTATTTTGTTCTCTATAGTTAAGAGTCTATTTTTCTCGTCCTTTTTGCTTGACTCTTTTGTTTCTTAAATTCCACATATGAGTGAAATTGTAAGGTATTTGTCTTTCTCTGGCTGATATCTCACTTAGTATTATATCTCTAGATCCACCCATATTGTAGCAAATAGCAAGATTTTCCTCTTTTTTACAGCTTAGTAATATTCCATTGTGTGCGGGTATACATATATATTTATACATACACTCACAAGCATATATATGCATATACATATATACACATATGTATATTTGTGTATACATATATGCACACATGTACACCTATGTATATACATGTGTGTGTATGCATATAAATACGTGTGTCCATACACACACACCAAAAAAAACATCTTTTTTATCCATTGATCTATGGATGGACACTTGGATTACTTCCATATATTGGCTATTATAAATAATGACACAATAAACATAGGGATGCATACATTTTTCCCAACTACTGTTTTCATTTTCTTCGGGTAAATATGCAGTAGTGGAAATACTGGATCATATGGTAATTCTATGTTTAATTTTTTGAGGAAGCTCCATACTCTTTTCCACAATGGCTGCATCAATTTACATTTCCACCAAAAGTGCATGAGGGTTCCTTTTATGCCATACTTGCCAATACTTGTTATTTCTTGTGATTCTTGTTTTAGCCATTCTGACATTGGCCTACTGTGTGATCTACTCTGGAGAAAGTTCCATGTGCACTCAAAAAGAATGTGTACTCTTCTGTTTTATGATAGAATATTCTGAATATATTGTTAGATCCATCTGTTCCAATGTATCATTCAAAGCCTTTGTTTCCTTTGTCAATTTTTTGTCTGATCTTTCCATGGATATAAGTAAAAGCCCCCTACTATCATTGTATTACTATTGATTTCTTCCTTCATGTTTGTTAATAGTTGCTTTATGTATTTGGGCTCTTCCACATTGAATGGATAAATATTTATAATTGTTTTATATTCTTCTTGGTGGACTGTTCTCTTTAACATTATGTAATGTTCTTCTTTGTCCCTTGCTACAGCCTTTGTATATTTTGTCTGATATAAGTCTTGTTACCTAGCTTTCTTTTTTTTTTTTTTACTTTATTTAAGCTTTATTTAAACATATGATGTAACCCCACCACCCTCACCCAACCCCTCTTCCCCCCACCCCCCTCAGTTTGTTTTATGACATTAAGAGTCTCTTTTGGTTTTTCTCCCTCCCGATCCCATCTTCTTTCATTTTTACTTTTCCTACCACCTTAACTCCCACCCCCATTGCATCTCCACTTCCTCATATCAGGGAGATCATGTGGTAGTTGTCTTTCTCCAGTTGACTTATTTCGCTAAGCATAATACGCTCTAGCTTTCTTTTTGCTTCCACTTGCATGATGAATGTTTTTCCATCCCATCATGTTCAATCTGTATGTGTCTCTAGGTCTGAAGTGAGCCTCTCATGGACTGAATATAATTGGGTCTTGCTTTTTTTAAAAATTTATTTATTTGACAGAGATCACAAGTAGGCAGAGGAGGCAGGCAGAGAGAGGGGGGAGCAGGCTCCCCGCTGAGCAGAGAGCCTGATGATGCTATGCGGGGCTCGATCCCAGGACCCTGGGAACATGACCTGAGCCGAAGACAGAGGCTTTAACCCACTGAGCCACCCAGGCACCCCGGGTCTTGCTTTTTTATCTATTCAGTCACCCTATGTCTTTCGATTGGCATCTGGTCTATTTATAGTTAAAGTAGCTATCGATAAGTGTGCCTTTTGTTAATTACTGCTATTTGGTTACTTTTTTTAATGGTTGTTTTTGTGGTTCTTCATTCCTTTCTTTCCTTGCTCTCTTTCCTTGTGGGTTGATGGCTATCTTGACTGACATCCTTGAATTCCTTTGTCCTCATTTTTGGCATATCTATTTTAGGTTTTTGATTTAGGTTACCATTAGGTTCATCTATAACATCCTCTGCATATAGCCATCAGTATTAAGTTGATGGATGCTTAAGTTTGAACCTGTTCTAAAGGCACTACATTTTTTTCTCCCCCCACTTTATGTATATGATAGCATATTTTACAACCTTTTGTAAGTCCTTTGACTGATTTTTATAGATATAATTGATTTACTGCTTTTGTGCTTTAATCTCCATTCTGGTTTTATAAGTGATTAATCTACTACTTTTGGTATGCTTTTATTTACCTGTGAGTTTTTTTCCTTTCATAATTTTCTTACTTATTGAGTCATGTTTTAATACAGAAGTATTTTTCCACTGCCAATTCCCATAAGCCCGTTGGATTATGTCCACCTAAAGCAAATATTCTTTTCCTGTTTAAAAAAAATTATGGGGGGAAAAAGCTTTTATAGAGAGCTAGGAGTAAAATTTAAACACCAAGTACAAATGGAACATCTTATTAGAGAGGGAGAAGCATAATAAAAAATAATTACCTTGCCATCATGTAATGTTTTAAATAGTGTACAGCCTGCAAAGCAAGGAGAAAAATATCCAATATTATCTCTTCCACAGATAGCAGAATAAAATGAAGATGAGCATCTACAGTGAGAATTACAAGGAGCTGTCAGATTTCCCAACTGTCCTGTTCTGTAAAAAAAGAGATTTAATATAATTATACCACAGTATTATACTTATTAATGTAGATATCAGGATATCAATGAAACCCATAAAATATGATTTAAATTAATTTCTTTTTATCAAGTTTATTGAAGCATACTCAATTATACAATAAAGTATACAACCTGAATTTTTTTAATATATGTATACACTTGTGAAATCATCACCACCATCACCACAATCATGTTAACAAACAATCATCACCTCCAAAATTTCATTGTGCCCCTTTGTAATACCTCTATCCCCTGGCATCTGCTGATGTATTTTCTGCCATTATTCATTAATTTGAATTTTATAGCATTTTATGAAATGGAATAATATAGTATGTACACTGTCTTTGTCTGCCTTCTTTCATGCAGTTATTCTTTTTTTTTTTTTTTAAAAAGAAGCATTTTTTTTTTTTTTTTAAGATTTTATTTATTTATTTGATAGACAGAGATCACAAGTAGGCAGATAGGCAGAGAGAGAGAGGAGGAAGCAGGCTGTCCGCAGAGCAGAGAGCCCGATGCGGGGCTCGATCCCACCTGGGATCATGACCCGAGCCGAAGGCAGTGGCTTTAACCTGCTGAGCCACCCAGGTGCCCCCATGCAGTTATTCTTTATATGGTCTTTGTATAATGATATGTCTCCATGTCTCCTGGGTAAATACTAAGGAGTAGGATCATACAGTAGGTGTTCATGTAACTTTTCGAGAAACCATCACTTTTCCGATTGGTTGTGCTATTTTATATTTTCATCAGCAGTGTATAAGAGTTTTAGCTGCTTTCTACATTCCTCACCAACACTTAGTATAATCAGTCTTTTTTTCTTAAGATTTTTTTTAATGTATTCATTTGAAAGAGAAAGAGATTGAGAGAACAAGTGGGGTGAGGGCAGAAGGAAAAGCAGGCTCCCTTCTGAGCAGGTAGCCCAATGTGGGGCTCAATCCCAGGACCCCAGGATCAAGACCTGAGCCGAAGGCAGATGCCTAATCAACTGAGCCACCCAGGTGCCCCCAGTCTTTTTAATTTTAGACATTCTAACAAAAATGCAGTAGATTCATATCGTGGCTTTTAATATTCCTTTCCCTGGTGGCTACTGATGTTGGCCATCTTTCCATATACTTATTTCTCATCTGTATATATTTGGTTAAATGTCTGTTTGGACCTTTTGCCCATTTTTATTTTATTTTCTTATTATTAAGCATTAAAATTTCTTTATATATTCTGGAAACAAGTCCTTCATCAGATATATGATTTTCAAATATCTTCTCACAATCTCTCGCTTGTTTTTTCATTCCCTTAACAGGGTCTTTCAAAGAACAGAAATATTTTATTTTGATGTAGACCAGATAATCAATGTATTTCTTTATGGATCATATATTTGGTGCCATTATCTAAGAAAATTTTGCTGAGCCCCAGTTTACAAGATATTCTCCTATATTCTTGGTATTTTGTATTTTATCACATCTACAATCCATTTAACTATTTTATGTGCTGCAGGATAGGGACCAAAGTTCATTTGTCTACATATAGATATCTATTTGTTCCGTCATCATTTGTTAAAATGACTATATGTTCTCCACTAAATTGCCCATGTATCCGGGGCGCCTGGGTGTCTCAGTGGGTTAAGCCTCTGCCTTCGGCTCAAGTAATGATCTCAGGGTCCTGGGATCAAGCCCCACATCGGGCTCTCTACTCAGCAGGGAGCCTGCTTCCCCCTCTCCCTCTCTGCCTGCCTCTCTGCCTACTTGTGATCTCTGTCTGTCAAATTAAAAAAAAAAAAATTGCCCATGCATCCCATCAAAAATAAATTATCCATTTACATGTGGGCCTATTTCTGGATTCTCTATTCTTTACACTGATATATCTGTCTATATTTACACCAATACTATTTTCCTTATTACACTAGCTAATAACTCTTGAAACCAAACAGTATTTGTTCCCCACTTTTCATCAGAATTGCTTTTATTTTTCTAGGTCCTTTGTATATTGAATGAATTTAAGTTATTCTATAGTATCTAAAAAAGAAAGCCTGTTGGGATTTTGATTGTGATCACACTGAATACACACATCAGCTTGGGGAGGATTAACTTCTTGATATATTGAGTCTTCCAACCCATAAACATGGGATATCTATTTAAAAATTTAGGTCTTTAATTTAGTACAGGAATATTTTGTAGTAATTATGAATAGGGCTTTCACATCTTATATTTGCCCTTAAGTATTTCTTCTTCTTGTTACTAATGCTAATGGCATTTTTGTGTGTTATCAATTTCCAGTTGTTTGTAGGTAGTATATAAAAACACCATTGTTTCTTATATAGTGATATTTTCTTCTACAGTATTTCTTTTTTCTTAATACTGTTAAAGGTGTTATTTTTTATACTAATTTCTGCTTATTTGTAGGTTGTATGTAAAAATACTGTAAGTTCTTACATGTTGATTTTGTGTCCTGCAAACTTGCCAAAGTCATCTTTTTTAAGATTTTTAATTTATTTGACAGAAAGAGAACAAGTCAGAGACAGCACAAGCAGGGGGAACAGCAGAGCAAGGAGAAGCAGGCTCCTTGTTGAGCAGGGAGCCCGTTGCTGGGCTGGATCCCAGAACCCTGGGATCACGACCCAAGCCTAAGGCAGATGCCTAACCCACTGAGCCACCCAGGTGCCCCTAAACTCATTTTTTAAATTATAGTAGGTTCTGGATCTTCTGTATAGGCAATTGTGTCACCTTCAAATAAACACAATTTTACTTCTACTTTTCTTATCAGGATGCCTCTTCTCTCTTTTTCGTACAGTACTGCAGTGGTTAGAACACCCACAATAATGTTAATATAGAAGTACTGGAAATAGATATCCTTATTATACTCCTGGTTATTCAATGTTTCATCATTGTCTTAGTCTGCTCAGACTCCTGTAACAAATATCATAGATTGGGTAGTTTAAACAACAAACATTTATTCCCCACATTATCTGGTGTGGGCTCCCTTCCTAGATTACAGACCATCACCTTCTCAGTGTATCCTTGCATGGCAAATTGAGGGAAGTCTTTGGTTTATTCCCCTTCTTATAAGGGCACTAACCTCCATCATCAGGGGAGGGTGGTCTACCCTCAGGACCTTATAAACCTAATGATCTCCTTAAGGCTCCTAACACTGCTCCTATCACTATTACATTGGAGATTAAGGCTTCAACATATGAATTGAGTGGGAGGGTAAACACATTCATTCCACCATAATCACTAAGTAGAGTGTTCACTGTATGTTTTTACACCTCCCTTCCACTCCTAGTTTCCTAGTTTATAAGGAATAGATGTTGCACTTCATTGTAGAGCTTTTTGGCATCCATTTTGATTATGGGTTTTTTCATTTTTAGTTTATTAATATGCAGATTATATCAATTGGCTTTCAAATATTAAAGCAACCTTACATTCCTTTGATAAATCTTGCTTGATCATAATTTATTTTCCTTTTACTATACTCTTGGGTTCAATTTGCCAGAATTTTTTAATAGTTTTTGAATCTATGTTCATGAGAGAAATAAGTCTATAGTTTTCTTTTCTTACAATGTCTTTTGTCCAGTTTTGAAATAAAGGTAATGCAAGTTTTATAGAATATGTTGGAAAGTATACACTCCCTTTACAATTTTCTGAAAGAATCTGTGTAAAGTCAGATATTGTTTAAATATTTGGTTTAGTTCTCCAGTAAAACCATTTGGGCCTGGAATTTTTTTGTCAGAAAGTATTTAAGTACAAATCTGATTTACTTATTAGACATATATTTTTTTCTTTTATATGAGTTTGTGTCCTTTGAAGGATTTACCCATTTCATGGAAGCCGTCAAATTTATGTGCATAAGTTGTTTATAACATCACCTTACTATCCTTTTAATACTCGTGGAATCTATAAAAACAACACATCAGAACTTTAAATTCTTTTTTTTTTTAAGATTTTATTTATTTGACAGACAGAGATCACAAGCAGGCAGAGAGGCAGGCAGAGAGAGGAGGAAGCAGGCCCCATGCAGCGCAAAGAGCCCGATACAGGGCTCGATCCCAGGGCCCTGGGATCATGACCTGAGCCGAAGGCAGAGGCTTCAACCCACTGAGCCACCCAGGCGCCCCCAGAACTCTAATTCTTGACAGTGGTAGTTTTCTCTGTCTAGAGGTTTAGCAATTTTATCAATCTCCTCAAAATTTGACCTGATTATATTTCCTCTATTATTTTTCTCATTTCTACCTCATTCATTTCTGTTCTAACTTCAATTGTTTCCATTCTTATACTTACTTTGGGATCAGTATGCTTTGATGTTTCTAGTTTATTAAGGCAGAGGCAAGTGTCATTGGATTGAGACTTTTGTCTTTTCTAATACAAGCTATATACATTTTCCTCTAAGTACTGTCTTAGCGACATCCTGTAAGTTTTGTTACTTGTGTTTTCATTTTCATTCATTTCAAAATACTTTACAATTTTTCTTCTGAAGAAATTATTTGAACACAAGTTATTTAGAAGTCTGTTATTCAGTTTCCAAATATTCAGGGCTTTTTCAGAAATCTTTTGTTATTAATGTGCCTCTAATTTAATTTCATTATGGTCAGAAATTTAATTCCATTATATGATTTAATCCTTTAAATTTACTGAGACTTGCTTTACAGAATATGCTTTACTTTGGGTTTCCTGTGCTATTAAAAAGGATGTGCATTCTTTGATAGGCAAAATATTCTACAAACGTCAATCATGTGAAGTTGGTTGTTAATGTTACTCAAGTCTTTTGCATCCTGGGGCGCTTGGGTGGCTCAGTGGGTTAAAGCCTTCTGCCTTCGGCTCAGGCCATGATCCTGGAGTCCTGGGATCAAGCCCCGCATCGGGCTCTCTGTTCAGCAGGGAGCCTGCTTCCTCCTCTCTCTTTGTCTGCCTCTCTGTCTACTTGTGATCTCTGTCTGTCAAATAAATAAATAAAAATCTTTAAAAAAAAAATCTTTTGCGTCCTCACTGAGGTTTTTTGCCTATTTCTATTATTAAGCGAAGAGTATCAAAATATCTGACTGTATTTGTGGATTTCTGTATTTCTACTTGCAGTGTCCAAGTTTTTGCTTCATATATTTTAAAGCTTTCATATGGTTCATAACATTAAGAATTGTTTCAATTCTTGATGAATTGATCACTCTATCATTACATAATCACCTTCTTTATTCCTGCTAATATTATTTGCTCCCAAATCTGTTTTGTCTACTATTATACTCCAACTTTCTTTAGATTACTGTTAATATGATACATCCTTTCCCATCCTTTTACTCATAATCCACTTGTGTCCATATTTGAAGCACATTTCTTTTATACAACATATATAGTTGGGTCTTGCTTCTTTTTTTCATCAACTTGAAATTTTCTGCCTTTTTACTGACATTATATGCAATTAGCACTACTGTTAGATTTGAATCTATCCTTTCTAGTTGCTTTCTTTTTTAATCTTTCTTTGTTCTCTTTTTTCTTTTTTTGCCTAATTTGAGACTAAACAAATGTTTTTATAAAATTATATTTTAATTTATGTGTCAGCTTGGCTTACTAGCTGTGATTCTGTTATTTTATGATGCTTCAGTGTGTATATTATACATCTTTAACTTAACACAGTCTACCAACATGTGATATATGGCACTTCGAGTAAACCCATATTATGTTTATCTATTTAAAATAATTATTTTAAAAGAGATTTAAATAAGAAAAAATACCTGTAAATTACCACTTCTTTTCCTCTTCTTTGCTTTGTGTAGTTCATATTCTTATCTGGTATCATTTTATTTCATCCAGAAAGACATTTTTAGATATTTCATTTAGTGTAAGTCTGTTGTTCAAATACTACTTACATTATTTATGTCTAAATTATTTTTCCTTCATTGTTTATAGACATTCTGATGTGGTATAGAATGATTCGTTGACTTTTTCCTATCAGTACTTCTAAAATATTATCCTACTGTCTTCTTATCTGCATTGTTTCTTTTTTTCAACTTAAATTCAATTAGCCAAGGTATAGCAATCATTAGTTTTTGATGTATAATGTTCAATGATTCATTAGTTGGGTATATCACCCAGTGCTCATCATATCATGTGCCTTCTTTAATGCCCATCACCCAATTATGTCATGTCCCCACCCACGTCCCTTTCTACAACCCTCTGTTACTCTTATCTTTGGTCATTTGTATATAACGTATTTTCCCCACTCCTAACTGCTTTTAAGATATTTTCTTTACACTCATTTTGAGCAATTAGATTATTATGTAGCATGATATAATTTTCTTCATGTTTCTTGTTCTGAGGGTTTGCTCAGTTTCCTAGGTCTGTTCTGTAGGTTTACAGCTTACGTGAAATTTTTAAAAGTTGAACATGATTTCCTCAACTATTTTTTTCCCCAAGGCCCCTCCTTTGGAGTCTGCCTATACATACGGTTGGCCACTGAAGTTGTCCAACTCACTGATGCTCCATTTTTGTTAATTGTATTTTCTCTGTGTTTTCAATTGGATGTTTATTGTTATTAATTTCAAATTTATTAAATCTTCTGCAATGTCTAATCTGTCATTAATCTCATACATAATATTTTCCTCAAAGTTCCTGGTTTTTCATTTCTATATACTCAATTTGGGTTTTTAAAAATATCTTTTACTTAACTTTTTGAACATATGGAATACTAATATAATAACTGTGTTAACTCTGATAATAATATCTGTCAGTTATGGGTCAGTTTTGATCAACTGATTTAGCTTCTTATTATGGGTTGTATTTTTCTGCTTCTTTGAATTCCTTACAATATTTTACTGGATATTGGACCTTATAAATTACAATGTTGAATGTTGACTATTTTTGTCTTTTTGTGACTATTTTAAGCTTTATTCTGAAATGCAGCTAATTTTCTCAGAAACACTTTTGTCTTTCTTAGCTGGTAGGCAGATTTGACAGGAAGAGCAAGAGTAGTATTCGGTTTAGAATTAATTATCACCCACTGCTGAGACAAGATCCTTCTGTATACTTTACATACTGTGATTTTTGAGCTTTCAATTTGACTGATGAGAACTGATATTATTGACAATTCTGTATGAGTGGTGTACACTGTAATTCTAGTTCTCTTGGTGGACTTAGACTCAATAACTTTCTTCAAACATAGCCTAGTTACTAGTTACTACTTTACTGAATACATAAGAGAGTCTTCTACAGTATGTCCTCTAGTATACAATCTTGGGAACCCTAGCTGTATTGGTCTCTCTGAACTCTCAGTTCAATTTCCTCAATTTAGGCAATCGGCCAGAATCTGTCTCTTTCACATTCCCTGTGCTATGACCTTAAAACTCTACTAAGGCAATAAGCTGGAGGAATTGCAGGGCTCATCTTGAATGCTCCTCATCTCATGTACCACTGTCCTTCAGTGACTGATTCCAATATCTTGAAAACCACTGTTTCAATTTTTGTCAAATTTTTGGTTGTTTTGGTAGGAGAGGAAATCTGTTATCCCATCTTGGCTGGAAGTGAAAGCCCAGAACAATTTCCAAATATGAATTTAGAATGAAGCCAAAGGGTCTTACTTTATATTATAAATCATTTGAAAAAGTATCTATAGTTCAAAATAATTTTAGATTATTATATTCTGATTTATAAACTATATATTCGAACAATTTTAGGTCTACACAATAATTGAGCATACACAGAGTTACCATATACCTCTTTCTCCTTCAACACACAGTTTCAGCTATTAGTAGTAAGTTGCCTTAGTGTGGTACATTTTTTCACAATTAATCTTATATCAGTTATTACATCAGTATTCCATATGTTCAAAAGATTAAATAGAATTTTTAAGGTTTTATTTATTTATCTGACAGAACAGAAGTGGGGGGAGGGGCAGAGGAAAAGGGAGAAGCAGACTTCCCGCAGAGCAGGGAGCCCAATGTGGGACTCGATCCCAGAACCCTGGGATCATAACCTGAACTGAAGACAGATGCTTAACTGATTGAGCCATCCAGGCGCCCCCATAAGGTATTTTTAAAAGCTCAAATCAAATATGCAATTTTGCCAATAATTTTGCCTTTTCCAGAATGTCTTATAGTTGGAATCATATAATATGTAACCTCCATAGTCTTCTTTCACTTAGCAATATATACATCTAAGGTTCTTCCATGTTTTTTTGTGCCTTGATAGCTCATTTTATCACTGAATAATATTCTGTGTATGGTGTACTATAGTTTATCTATTCACCGACTGAAAGGTATGTTGATTGTTTCCAATTTTAGTGATTATGAATGAAGATGCTATTAACATTCACTGACGGGTTTTTGTGTGAATGTAAGTTTCCAATTCCTTTGAGTAAATACTGGAAAGCACAACTGCTGAATTGTATGGAAAAGCTATGTTTAGCGATGTAAGAAACTGCCAAAACCTAAAGTGACTTACCATTTTATATTACCAGTAGCAGCAAATGTGAGTCTTTTCTACTTCACATCCTTGATAGCATTTGGTTTTGTCAGTTTTTTGGATTTCAGCCATTTCAATAGATGTGTAGTGGCATCTCACTGTTGTTTGAAGTTGCAGATCCTTGATGGCATATAATACTGAACATATGTTCATGTGCTTATCAGCATCTGTATATCTTCCTTAGTGAGGTGAATGTTCAGACCTTTTGGCTATTTGCAATTGAGTTGTTTCTCTGTAAACTGATGAGTCTTAAAATTTCTTTAAATATTTTGGCTATGTTCTGTATCAAATATGTATTTTTTCCCAATTTGTGCATCATCTATTAACAGTGTCTTTCACAGAGTAAGATTTTAATTTTAATGACATTTAACCTATCTTTTTTTTTCTTTCATACTTCTTTTTTTGGTGTTGTATCTGAAATATCATCACAAAACCCAAGGTTATCTAGATTTTATCCTGTTTTATCTTCCAGAAGCTTTATAGTTTTGTGTTTTATATTTAAGTCTATAATCCATTTTTAGTTAGTTTTGATTTAATTTTTGTGAAGCATGTAAGTCTGTTCTTTCTCTAGATTTTTTATTTTTTTGCATGTACATGTTCAGTTTTTCTAGCATCATTTGTTGAAAAGATTATCTTGGTTGCAGTCCAAGATGATGACATAGTGACCTCTAGAACTGACCTCCTCCCAAGGACACCAAATCTATAGCCACACAGAAAAAATCCATTTAAAGAAAACCAAATCTAGCTGAATACCTCCTACCCACTGGGCAAGTGAGAAAATTTCATTACCCACACTGAAACAGGGAGAAAAACCCGAGACACACTTTTACCATAATCCCTTCCCCAGGCACAGTGCCTGATATTCAGGAAGGACTGCCCAACTAGCAACTTCTCCCTAAGGAGTGAAGAGTATGGACCCCACATCTATTGTGTCAACTTTTTTTTTTAATTTATTTGAGAGAGAGAGAGAGATCACAAGTAGGCAGAGAGGCAGGCAGAGAGAGAGGGAGAAGCAGGCTCCCCACTGAGCAGAGAGCCCAACTCAGGGCTCGATCCCAGGACCCCGAGATCATGACCTAGGCCAAAGAATGAGGCTTAACCCACTGAGCCACCCAAGTGCCCCTATTGTGTCAACTTTTAAGACTCACATCAAGTGGCAGGCACCCAAAACACTTAGCTCCAAAAGCCAATGGGGCTTGCACCCAGATCCATGAGATTGTGGCAAAGAAGAAACGTTTAATGGTCTCTGCAGACTCACCATGGCTATCCCCCCAGGGCTCAGCAGAGAGAGAGAAGGCAAAAAATGCTCATCTCTATCTTTGCCTGAAATAGGTCTATCTGCATGATTTAAAAGTCACTACTTGAGGGTCAGGCTTCTAATTTAACATATATTCGGGGGCTGATCACAATGCTCCATGCAGAGTTCCACAGTACTGTAGCAAACAAAGAAACAGTTCTTTTTCTTTTTTATTCTTTTTCTTTCTTTTTTTTTTTAGATTTTATTTGTTTATTAGACCCACACAGAGAGAGAGATGGCTCAATCCCAGGACCCAGGATCATGAACAGAGCCGAAGGCAGATGCCTAAGGACTGAGACACCCAGGCCCTTCCAAAGAAACAATTCTTAACCAGCTATTTCCACAGGACTCAGCGCAGAGGGAGCAAGAAAAAATACCCATCTTTCACATTTTCCCTGAAAGAGGCCTATTTGAGTATCTTTTTTTTTTTTTAAGATTTTATTTATTTATTTGACAGACAGAGATCACAAGTAGGCAGAGAGGCTGGCAGAGAGAGAGAGGAGGAAGGAGGCTCCCTGCTGAGCAGAGAGCCTGATATGGGGCTCGATCCCAGGACCCTGAGATCATGCCCGAGCTGAAGGCAGAGGCTTTAACCCACTGAGCCACCCAGGTGCCCCCTATTTGAGTATCTTAAAAGCAGCTGTCTGAGGGTCAGGTTTCTAATTTAGAAGTCCTTTTGGGGTTGACTGCAATCCTCCCCAGAGATAAGAGAAACCATTAGACATCACGTTTGCCTTCTCATTTCAGCTCACTACAAATTGCCAATGTCTCCCTAGAAGCAGCTTCTACATATACTGGCATCCCTGTTTTTGTGGCTGCCACCCAAAGGATGTGTCCCAGGATTGTATGGCTCTCATAGCCAAAAGGTGTTGCACTGAGGAGTCCCACAGGACCAGAGCAGACAAAGAAGCAATCATTGATGTGCACAGAACTACCCTCCTGCTGCTATACACTTACACCCAGCAAAGAGGGTATAGGCAAAAAAAAGCACAACTCCCAGTTTCTCCCTGGTAGTCCAAACTACCTCTTTCTTATTACTGCTGAGGGTCCAGCTTCCAATTAGCCTAAGTCTAGATACTGACTGTTATTCTCCCCTTTGGGACACTGAGAGGTCTAGGACATTCTCAATTAATAGGACCCTCCAAGAACAAAGAAGGTAATTTGGACAATCACAAAAGTTTGAGAGCCCAGGCTTGGCTGAATATAAGTTTCATGTAATTATAATTACAGGTGAGATTATAGATAAGGTTTATCTGGTTACAGATAAGGTTTATCTGGTTAATATAGTTATTAAAAATAAACATAACTACAAGAATTTATTAATGGATATACAAGGTATAAAGATATAAATTGTGACATCAAAAACATAAAATGTAGGGAAGGAGTAAAAAATTAGAGCTTTAGTATGTGTTCAAGGTTAAGCTGAGCTCAACAATGACCATTAAAAATATATTTTATGTAAAACTCATGGTAACCAGAAACAAAAACCTATAGTAGACACACAAAAGATATAGAGAAAGGAATCTGAGCATACCACTGCAGAAAATCATCAAACCACAAGCAGGAAAGCAAGATAAGACAAAAGGAAACAGGAACTACAAACAGCCAGAAAACAATTAACAAAATGGCAATAAGTACATACCTATCAATAATTACTTTAAATGTAATGGATGAAATTCTCCAGTCAAAAGACATAGAATGGCTGAATGGATAAAAACAAAACAAAACAAGACCGATCTATATACTGCCTACAAGGGACCCACTTCACATGTGAGGACACACACATATTGAAAGTAAAGAGATGAAAAGGATTCCATGCAAATAGAAGCCAAAAGAAAGCTGGGGTTGACAAAAAACCGTAATAAGAGGCAAATATCATTTTATAATGAAAAAGAATCAATCCAGTGAGAGAATATAACATTTGCAAATATTTATTTATCCAACAGAGGAACATCTAAATTTGTAAAGCAAATTTTAGCAGACCTAAAGGGAAAAACAGATAGCAATACAATTATAGTAGGGGACTTAAACACCCTACTTTCAACAAGGATAGATCATCCAGACAGAAAATCGGTAAAGAAACATTGGACTTAAACTACACATTGGATCTGATGGACCTACAAACATTTACACAACACTGCATCCTCAGCAAGAGAGTACATATTCTTCTCAAGTACATGTGGAACAGTGTCCAGAATAGATCACATAGTAGGCCACAAAACAAGCCTTATTACATTTAAGAAGAGTGAAATCATATCAAGCATCTTTTTCAACAATAGTATGGAACTAGAAATCGATTTTAAGAAGAAAACTGGAAAATTCACAAATATGTGGAGGTTTAAAAACATGCTACTGAGCAACCAATGGTTCAAAGGAAAAATCAAAAGAGAAATTTAAAAAATACCTTGAGATAAATAAAAGTAGAATTGTAACATACCAAAATCTATGGGATGCAGCAAAAGAAATTCTGAGTGAAGTTCACACCGATAAATGCCTACAGTAGGAAAAAAGAAAGATCTCAAATAAACAACCTAACTTTATACTTCAAGGAACTACGAAAACAACAAACTAAGCCCAAAGTTAGTAGAAGGAAGGAAACGACAAAGATCAGAACAGAAGTAAATGAAATAAAGACTAAAAAAGCAATAGAAAATATCTATGGTTTTCTGAAAAGGTAAACAAAATAGACAAACTTTCAGCTAGACATGCCAAGAAAAAAAAGAGGACTCAAACAAATGAAATTATGAATGAAAAACGAGACATCACAGATGACACAACACAAATACAAAAGATCGTAAGTGATGACTATGAACAATTACATGCCAACAAATTGTTCTTTCTTGCTTGCTTTCATTTTTCCTTTTTTTTTTTCTTCTTTCTTTTTCATTTTTTTCAGCCTACTCTGGTTTTATTGAATATTTTATGAGATTCTATTTTTTCTCATCTGTTAGAATGGAATTATACTTTTTATTTGTATTTTTAAAGATTTATTTGAGAGAGTGTGTGTGTGTGCATGAGCAGGGGGAGTGGCAAAGGGAAAGAGAGAGCCCTCAAGTGGACTGCCTGCCAAACAGAGAGCCTGACAGGAGGCTCAGTCCCACCAAGATCATGACCTGAGCCGAAATCAAGTCAGATGCTCAACCAACTGAGCCGCCAGGGGCCACAACAATTATATTTCTTAAAAATGTTTTAGGTGGGGGCGCCTGGGTGGCTCAGTGGGTTAAAGCCTCTGCCTTCAGCTCAGGTCATGATCCCAGGGTCTTGGGATAGAGCCCCGCATCGGGCTCTCTGCTCAGCAGGGAGCCTGCTTCCTCCTCTCTCTGCCTGCCTCTCTGCCTACTTGTGATCTCTGTCAAATAAATAAATAAAATATTTTTAAAAATGTTTTAGGTGTTTCCATAGGATTCCCAGTATATAAGCAGGTTAAGTCTACTTCAAATAACACACACACACACACACACACACACACACACATACACACACAAATAACACAATACCACTTCATGGGTAGTGAAGGTACCTTGTAAGAGAATATTCTCAATTCCTCCTTCCTCTTTTATAAGATTTCTCTCATCTATTTCACTATCCATAGACTTTAAACACTTAACATCTTATCACCATTATTATTTTGAACACAAGTCTTCAATTATACCAATTAAAAATAAAAATGAAATATTATCCCTTCATTTGTTCATTCTCTGGTATTGTTTCTTTATATGAACTCAAATTTCTGACTCATATCATTTTTCATTTTTCTGAAGAACTCCTTTAAACATTTCTTGCAAAGTGAGTTACTTGCAAAGCATGTTTCTTTGTTCCTTTAGGTGGACTCAAATTTCTGACTCATACTATCTTTCTTTTTTCTGAAGAACTTCCTTAAACATTTCTGGCAAAGCATGTTTACAATTCCTGTTTGTTATTGTTGTCGTTGTTTATCTGAGAATATATTTATTTCTCCTTTATTTTTGAAGGACAATTTCATTGCACATAGCACTCTAGGTTAATAATTTTTTTTCAGTCCTTTAAATATTTCACCTCACTGTCTTCTTTTTTGTATGGTTTGCAAGATTAGTCTGGGATAAATAATCCTCAGTCCTCTATCAGTGAGATTTTGTTTCTTCTGGCTTCCTTCAGGATTTTGTCATTGTTTCCTGATTCTACAGGTTGAATATAAAATGCCTAGTTGTAATTTTTTTTTTTTAATTTTTCCTTCATGGTGTTCTCTGAGCTTCCTGGATTAGTAGTCTGGTGTTCGTTAATTCTGGACAATTCTCAGACATTAGTACCCCTTCTTCTGTTCCTTTCTGTCCTTCTCTTTCTGGTGTTTGTTTTGTAATTGGTTTTACCTTTGTAATTGCTGCAGTTCTTAGACATTCTGTTCATTTTTGGTTTTTTTTTTCATCTTTTTCTCTGTATTTTTCAGTTTAAGAAGTTTCTATTGACATATCTTCACAGTCACTGATACTTTCCTCAGTTCTCTCCAGTCTACTGATGGGCCTGTGAAAGGGTTTCTTCATTTCTCTTATGGTTTTTGCTTTCTGAAATTTACCTCTGATTTTTTCTTGAATTTCTATTTCTCTTACATTATCTATTTTTGCTTTCATGTTGCCCACTTTTTTCCCATTAGAACCCTTGGCTTATTAATCATAGTTATTTTATGTTCCCAGTCTGATCATTCCCAAACCTGTGCCATACCTGAGTCTGGGTCTGATGCATGTTGTGCTTTTTCAGTTTGCATGTTTTCTTGCCCTCAGAATACCTTGTAATGTGTTTGTTAAAAGTCAGACATTATGCATCATGTTAACAAAAGCAGAGGTAAATTGGTCTTTTAACAAGAGGTTTTTAGGTTTCTCTGTCTAGGAGTTAGGCTTTGTTTAAAGTTTGCTGTAGTGAGGTGACAAAGGCCTCAGTTTCCCATGGTATTCTCATTCTGTCTTCCTAGCTGTCTTTGGGTTTCCCTAGAATCTTTTTATTAAATAGAGTGTGCCTTCCAGCTCTCAGTTGTGCTTCTCTGTTATAATACTGGGGATCTATTGGTGTGGTGGTAAGATATTGCTGAGGGAAAGCATTCTATAATCTTACGATTAAATCTTGGATTTTGTGTCTCTTTCCACCACAGTGTGCCTGAGTCTCTAATCTGTGACCTTCAGTTTTTCTTAGCCCTTTTTCTCCCGTCCCTTATGTTAGACAGGAAGGTTAGAGAAGGATTGACTTGTCTGATTTCCCTCCTTTTTAAAGTTTAGCAGGGGAAACTCTGGTAAAATAGTTTCCTACAGGGTAAGGCTTCTGCTACAGACAGCAGATTTCTCTTGGGCTTATTTCAAATGGTTATTTTCCCTCTTCTTCTGCCCAAACACAAGAGGATTTTCTTTCAGTTTCCACTCTGAGAACCTGGTAGGGCACCTGGATGTTTAGAGTTATGAGAGTATTTGGGGTCCCCCGACTACTGAGTTCCCAGTAGATTTCAACTCTCAAGTTACTCCATGTTCTACCTCCAGCAAATGATCAAGTGCTGTTCAATATTCAGTTCCAAAGGCTTCGCTCCTAGTAAACTAAATTCTCTCTATTTGCCTATCTCTCACTTTGGGCCACAGTAGTTTGCCCAGTCTGTCCTCTACTGTTGATTTTTTTTATTTGTTCAACCTCTTCCTTATTGTGATGATGAGAATGATGACTTACAAGCTCTTTATATACTGGAGTAGAAACTATAAGTCCTATTGTTCTTTATTGTTTTTCACAACACTTACTAATATAAAATCATGGTGTACAGACCATACAAAGACAGGAAATATAGATATAGATACCTGAACTGTATGTATATATACTTACTTTTCTACTTCAAGCTGACATTTTACCACGATACTTAAAATGTATGTGTTATAAGAAGTCCTTTTCTTCTCTCCCTTTATAGTTGTCATATGTATAACATCTACAACCTTTGAAAAACTACACCAGACAATGTTATACTTCTCTTTCAGTAGTTATATATATTTTAAACATAAGATGAAAAACTAGTCTACTTACTAGTATACTTATCACTTGTTTTATTCTTCCTCTATCCTCCAGGTTCTCCTCTAGGATTATTTTACTTCAGAATGAAAAAATACCTAATAATTTATTTTAGAGCTAATAACAAATTTTATGAGTTATCCTTCATCTGAGAATATCTTTACTTCATTTTCATTCTTGAAGGCTATTTTCACTGGATAATGATTTATAAGCCAACATTTATTTTTTGGGTTAGGGGGAGTTGTCTCTCAGCATTCTAAAGCTACTGTTTTACTCTCTTCTGAACCATGGTTTCTGAAGAGATATTCATAGTCATTTGTATTATTCCTTATATCAATATTGGTTTTAATCCATTTGTCTATTTTTTAAATTTTATTTTTCCGTGTTCCAAGATTCATTGTTTATGCACCACACCCAGTGCTCCATGCAATACGTGTCCTCCTTAATACCAACCACCAGGCTCCCCTAACCACACCTCCCCTCCAAAACCCTCATTTTTGTTTCTCAAAATTGCTTTAACATTCTTATTTGATAATGTTGATCTCTGGATCCCCTGTGGTGTGTCCTATTGTCTTTTTGTCTGATAATTTTTGGTATTATCTTTTTTTAGAGTGTTGGTTTTTTCTGCAGCTAGTTAAAGAGTGCTGGATGACCAAATTAATCCAATTAGAGACCAAATTAACTCCTGGATAGGCTATAGTACTTCTGGAAGGCCCTTACTCTCAGGTCTTAGCCTTACAGAGATATCAGAGAACAAGTAGTATTCATCACAGTTCCTCTCCCCAGTGTATGCTAAACTCACTCTCATCTACAGAGTATCACAGTACTGCTAGACTTTTCCTCTACTTTCTCTAAGATTCCTGCTTGATTTCAGCCTCTCACATTCATAATTCAGCAAATGTACTGAGTGAAAACCCAACAGAGTATTGTGTCATTTGTCTCTCTCTCTCTCTGATATCCTGTGAAACCCTATTTTTGTGTCTTAAGGTTGATGCATCTGTCACAAATGTGTGCTGATTTCTTGTCATCTAACTAGATGCTTTTTGCCCAGACCTTTGCCCAAATTCTCAGCTTCTTCTCAATGTTGAGAGTTAGCAAATACCTCTAAAGTATCCAAATGCAAGAAGTTGCTTCTCTTCTTAATGGTCCTCCTTATTCCAGAATTTTAGCCTTTGAATTTCTACTTGCCTAAACAATCCTCTGAAACCTTGAGACAAATCTTTTAACCTTGATTCAGTTTTGTATAGTTGTTCTCAGTGGGAGCATTGGTCTGCCACAAGCTACTCCATTGTAGGTAGCAATGAAACTCTTTTTTTTTTTTAACTTATTTTACTTGCTCTGTCCTTAGGTTTTCTATTCAAATTCTATTCTGCTGTGTTTAATATCAATCTCTGCCAAGTTCTTTGAATTTTTGGTTAAAGGAGATATTACTTACACATACTTTCAGCTGTACTTCAGTTCTATTCTTTGATATCTATAAAAAGGCAGATATACCAATTCAAGAACACAAGGCTTTGTATAGACAGTATTGTGTCTTAGTTGTTAGCCACTTAAATATAGAATATTACTTCTTGGTTCTGAATCATTTCAATGCCTTTTTTTTCTTTAGTACTTTATGTGTAAACAGCCATGTCACAAGCTACCATCATGATATTTCTGCCCTTAATATGAAAGGTAAAAGCATACTTTATATTTATTTTACATGTTGAATAATTCCAAGGATGGTATAAACTTACAGGGTTGCTAGATAATTATTAACTGAGAAATACATTGTTGATTCAAATGTAAATATCCAATCTGCAAAATAATATTTACCCGGAATAATCTTCATTGATCCCAGCAAGCGATACTGGAGCACAGTTTATAAAAATTACAAACCCAAAGAACATAAGTGACATAGCAGATGTAACCATTATAAATCTCATAAGGGCTTTACAAGTCATGTGTAACCTGGAAACAATGATACCTCCCAGAAGCTGGCCAAGTCCACCTGCTGGAAGTAAAACAAATCCTAAAAGAAAGGAGGAGGAAAAGAAAACAGTTTAAAAAAAAAATAGTCAGCTGAAGATAGTACAGAACATTCATACGTTGATGCAATCCCTCTGCTCTAAACATACATCACATATAGATTTAAATAAAAAAGCAATGAAAACTTAAAGACATGATAAACATCTCAACAAACCTGAGCCTTAAGGGAAGTACAAATTTGGGAGTAGGGTTAAACCTATAGGCCTAGTAGAATGATGGAGAAGTTTTGCTCCTATGTGATAATGGCATCTAAGATAAACATAGAACTTAACCCATGCAAAACAGAAGATGAAAACTGTCTCATTCAGAGCTATTATTGGATAGTTGTCTGGATTTACACTTTACAGCAAGAGACATGCCCATGATAAGAGTTCAGTAATAGAGAATTACTACCAAAAATTAAACTAAGCCACCCACTGATTCTATGAAAGGGTGTGCAATATTAACAATCTCACAACAAAGTGAGATTTCAGAATAATCATTATGAGAAATAGTTTTCTTTTCAATCAAGCATAAAGGATTAGATAGAGGCAAACAGGAGGAGGAAAAGAGGAAGAAGAAGACATATAATTAGAAGATAGTCATATGAAAGTAGCACAGTAAATGCATATTGATGTGATCTCCTTTGCTCCAAACATAAAGATAAGAACATAGCAAGAGAAATATAAGGAAAAAAAAAAGTTCCACCAAGATCAGATTAAATTTATTGAAGGTCTGTGGGAGACTTGTAAGTAAGTAATTTAGAATGTTCAAAAAGATAAATGAAAGTTTAACTTCCATAAAAAGAAGAAATAAAATAAAAAGATAAAGGAATGAAATAAGAACAGATGAATAAAAAATAATAAACCTGGATATTTAAAATTCTAATTCCTAAAATAAGAACTAAAGTCCCAGACCAGAGACATTTGAAAAGTTAATAAATTGGAAGAGAACACTGTATAATTCATGCACTATGTAATATTAAAAAAAAAGAAGAGTGAAAGGAGAATAACCAAGATAAGTAGTTAAAGGACAATGAGTACAGTAGAGAAATATAATAAACATTACCCAGTTGAACGAGGTTAAATTCAAAATTAGTAGACCATGGTGACAGTATGCACCCTTGATATGATTTGATGAAAATGCCACTTTACTTCTGTGATCCTCCCTCTAAAACCCATAATTCCTGTCTAATCACAGGTGGGGAAAAAAATCAGACAATTCCCAATTAAGGAACTTTCAAACTTAACTCAAAACTGTCAAGATCATAAAAAACAATGGAAGCCTTAGAAGCTGTCAAACCCAATAGACACCTAAGAGATATGATAACTAAATATAATGTATCCTGAATGAAATCCTGGGATAGAAAAAAGGACATTGTGTAAAAGCAAAGGAAATAAAAATGAGATACTGACTTCAGTTAATATTGACATTGGCTCATTAATTATAACAAAACTACTATACTAATGTAAGATGTTAATAAAAGGGGAAATGAGGTGTGCAGTGTATGAGAGCTGTCTGTACTATCTCCAATTTTTTTTGTAAGTTTAATCAGAAAGTAACTTTAAAAAAAAAAAGACAACAGAGTAAGAGGCACTACAAAATGCTTTACTGCACTTGTGAGAAGTATAATGGAATAAATTCTGGGGAATTATTTCCCCAGAAATAATACATGAAAAATTGAAACTGAAAATAAGAAATTTCCATCATTAAAAAAAATTAGTTCTGGGAATAAAAGAACACTCCAACTACTGAGAACGATTAAGAATAAATAATTAAATCTATCCTAAGATATACAGAAGTAAGGTAAGAAAACTTCATATCATCAAGAATAAAGAGAAAAAAAAAAGAATAAAGAGAAATTGTAAAATCTGCAAACAGTATGTTACTTGCAAAAGAATAATTATAGCTAATTCATAAATGATAAAATTATCTAGACATGATATGAGCATATGCACTCACTCTTGAAGAGTGGGGCTAGTGGGTTGTTAAAATCTCCTGAACAAAACAAAGGGGATAAAATGAAAAAAAAAAATGAGTCTATTGAGAGAGAACAGGATAGTAGGGGGAAAAGAAGCAAACTGAAAGGTAATAAACAAAGAAATATAAATAAGAAGTTAAAAGTTACTTAAAAATGTCAGAGTCTGGGGCGCCTGGGTGCCTCAGTGGGGTAAAGCCTCTGCCTTCAGCCCAGGTCATGATCCCAGGGTCCTGGGATGGAGCCCCACATCGGGCTCTCTGCTCAGCGGGGAGCCTGCTTCCCCCGCCTCTCTCTCTCTCTGCCTGCCTCTCTGCCTACTTGTGATCTCTGTCTGTCAAATAAATAAATTAAATATAAAAAAAAAAATGTCAGAGTCCAGGGGTGCCTGGGTGGCTGAGTGGGTTAAGTCTCTGCCTTCGGCTCAGGTCATGATCTCAGGTTCCTGAGATCGAGCCCGCATCAGGCTCTCTGCTCAGTGGGGAGCCTGCTTCCCCCTCCCTCTCTGCCTACTTGTGATCTCTCTCTCCATCAAATAAATAAATAAAATTAAAAAAAAAAAAAGTCAGAATATCCAATAATGGTAAATGGATAAAGCTTAACTATTAAAAAGACAGATAATTAAATTGGGTATTTTTAAAGGAAAGACTGAAAATAAAATGCTAAAAACATGTGCCATGAAATGTAGTTCATAAACCTATATATATTTAACAACACTACATAAAATAAATTTTGTTAAAATTGCCCAGAAAATTAAAAATCCATAAGCAAAGTATTTGGACTCAGCTTTCTCATAAACAGAGACTCAGCTTACAACATTACTAAAGATATGGAAACTATTACTTGATGTGAATAGTTATTCAAAAAGAGAAGCAAACCATATATTTAAAAACTAAAAATCTCTTCTCAATAAGACATGACTTAAGGGACACCTGAGTGGCTCAGTGGGTTACCTCTGCCTTCAGCTCAGGTCATGATCCCAGGGTCCTGCGATCAAGCTCCGAGCCCTGAATCAGGCTCTCTGCTCAGCAGGGAGCCTGCTTCCCCCTCTCTCTCTCTGCCTGCCTCTCTGCCTACTTGTGATCCCTCTCTCTCTCTCTGTCAAATAAATAAAAAAATAAAATCTAAAAAAACACAAAAAACAAAAAGTAAGACATGACTTAAATAAAAATATGATGAGAATCATAATTAAGAAAATACTTAGAACAGAAAAATAATGAAAATTAATCTACTGAGCCACCCAAGTGCCCCAGAAAAATAATGAAAATTACACCTAAATGTATGAGATACTATTAAGGAAAATCCATAAATAATTTTACCACCGTGATAAGGTTGTTAGGAGAATTACATGAGCCCATATTTAATTGCTTAGAAAAGTGTTCAGGCACAAAGTAAACTTATGAATGTTTGAAAAAAAGATAGACATTCACAAATAAATTCATTAGAAAGAAAAAAAAACCCTACAAATAAATAGAGGAAGGGCAATATTTATCAAGAAAATTGTGAGAATTGGAACTGAATCAGGAGACTTCAAAGGGTGAGAAGTAAGCCTGAAAGTAAGGAAGTCAAAAAGAGGCAAGCCACATTTTACCCCAGAATCTCAGAAATGAAGGGCAATAGGTAGTGAGTATCTCACAAGCAGGAGTGAGATAAAGGAAAAACAAGGGGAATGGATGGCAGTCTATATAAAATGTTTGAGCTCCAAGTCCTATTCCCATCCCCAAGCCATATAACTAACCCAGGAAAAGGCCCTTGGTTTATTCAGCTTAAACCCAACAACTACAGATTTGGGAAAACCACAAACATTTGTGAGCAAAAAACTGAGAACTCCACTCAGCTAGGAAAATATTGACTGCCAGGATATTGCCCTAGGTGATAAGAAAATACTGGGCACAGGAAGTTCAACAATTAAATGGCTAGCTCTTTAAAGTCTACCCCAAAAGGAAACAAAACAATTGGAAATTCAACCAATGCACAGAACTTCAACTCAACTTTTTATGTAAAGATTTTATTGATGTACAGAAAAGTACACAAATCACAATTGTTCATGCTGATGACTTTTCAAAGTGACCGTCCCTATGAACTTACCACCCAGATCAAAACTCTAACACTGCCAGAAGATCAAAGGCTCTTCTATGCACTTAACAGGATTTTATAAAATATGGATAAAGTATGTATACATTAAGGCTTCTTTGTTTGTATGATGTTTGAAAAATTCACCCATGTTTTTATACATGACAACAGATGATGCCTTCTCATTGCTGAACAGCATTCTAAAATATACATATACCACAACTTATTCACTGTGATATTGTGAATACTGGTGCAACTTTAAAAATTCGTGTACATGGGGGTGCCTGGGTGGCTCAGTGGGTTAAAGCCTCTGCCTTCAGCTCAGGTCATGATCTCAAGGTCCTGGGATCGAGCCCGGCATCGGGCTCTCTGCTCAGCAGGGAGCCTGCTTCCCCCTCTCCTTCTGCCTACTTGTGATCTCTGTCTGTCAAGTAAATAAATAAAATCTTTTTAAAAAATCGTGTACATGTCTTTTTGTAAATACTTGCACTTCCTCTAGGTATATTCTTAAGAGAAGAACTTATGTTTGGTATGTAACATGGAGTGGAATTCTTGAAGGAGGGAATATATATATGTTCAGATTTTCATGATACTACCAAACTACCAAACTATACCAAACAGATATAAAATGGTTAAACCAATTTACTTTCACTAGTAGTGAATGAAATGCTACCACTCCACATCCATGCCAATATGCATTTCCCTTTTTTTTCATTTTAGCCATTGTGGTGAATGAATAATAGTATTGTGTTGTGGTTTTAATATGCATTTCCCTAAAAACCAGTAGAGGTGAACCCACTTTCATAAGAATATTGGCCAAGGGATAGCATCTTCTACTGAATACTTTTTTAAGTCTCTTGTCCATTTTTATTGAATTATCTGCCTGCTTGTGCTCTCTCTCTCTCTCTCTTACAAATAAATAAAATCTTTTTAAAAAAATTAAAGCTATATTGTTGAGGGCATGCCCATGTATAATTGTTTCATCTACCTCACTGGCTGACTCTGCTGTCATTATAAATGATCTCTTCACAACAACTAATGCCTCTTGTTTTGAGGAATACTAATTTAAAATTACTATATTACTATTTTCTTCTGGCTAACATTCACATAGTAGAACTTTTCCTACCCTTTGACTTTCAACCTTTTCATGTCATCATATTTAAGGAGTGTCTCTTGCAAGTAACATACTAGATTGTCTGCTTAATCTCACAATCATTATTTATATGTTACATAATTACTGTCATATATATTGGGCAGCAATTCTCCATGTAGCTCATGTTTCTGCATATCTAGCAAGCAGAATCACTGACTGATCTTTGTCCTATCTCTTCAAAGATATTTGTACAGTGAACAAACAGCCTTAGATAATAGAGATAGTGTTCTCAATAACAGAAGGCAAGTTTGCTTACAGTTCTAGAAAACAGAGATTATGTTCCTCCTGGAACCAAGAAAAGATACATTTACTGTCAAGCACAATAAAGATAATGTCTTCTTCTGAATCAAAAGATAAGCATGATTACTGTCTATTATAAGATTTATGTTCCTCCAGAGTTGTGCCCACATTCAGTAACTAACTTGTTTACACTGTGCCCTGGACTCCCAGATTTCAATGGATCCACCCTTCCCAGCCACATCTGCCTCAGTCCCAGTGTCTGCAGAAGTCTTCCCCCAGAACACTGGTACAAACCTTGCCAACACCATACCTCCCAACTCACATATTTTAAAAGCCTCAGTTCCAGCAGCAGCAGGAGTGGGCCCTGTGGAAACCCAAGGTATACCTCGTTAAAACTGTGTGCCCACCCCAGCTGGGGACTTAACACTGCCCACAACAGGTAAAGAGAGCCTCTTCAGTTGGATGGACTGAAGGAAAAAGCAGCAGGGACACAAGAGCTGGGCACAAGCAACACACATAGGAGACATCCCTGAAGTGCCAGCTTCTGGTGAACAGAGGACTCGCACTACAGAGCACTACAGGACCTCTTCTTCATAAGGAGATATAGCTGACCTCCCTAACAAAGAGAAATAGACACAGAGGGTTAGACAAATTGAGGAGACAGAGGAATATGTCCCAAATGAAATAACAGGATAAAACAAAACCACAGCAAGAGATCTAAGTGAAACAGATATAAGTAGTATGCTTGATAGAGAAGTCAAAGTAATGATCATAAAGATACTCACTGGACTTGAGAAAAGAGTGGAGAATATCAATGAGACCCTTAAAAAAAAGATAGAAAACACAAAAAAGATTAAGATTCTCTCTCTCTCCCTCTGCCCTCTCCCCATCTCTCTCTCTCAAATAAAAAAAAAATATATATTTACATGTTGCCTACAAGAGACACATTTCAGACACGTTTAAAGATGTTCACCATCACTCACCATCAAGGAAATGTAAATTAAAACCACAACCAGGTATCACCTCATACCTGTCAGAATGGCTAGAAATCAAAACAAGTGCTGACAAAGATGTGGAGGAAAAGGAACCCTTGCACACTGTTGGTGGGAATGCAAACTGATACAACTGCCATGGAAAGCAGTATGGAAGTCCTCAAAAAATTAAAAATAGAATTATTTTATGATCAAGTAATTTCTCTACCAGGAATATTTCCAAAGAATACAAAAGCACTAATTTGGAGGGATATATGCCTCCCTATGTTTACTGCAGCATTATTTACAAAGCCAAATTATAGAAGCCGTCAAAGTGTCCACTAATAGATGGATGAATGGATAAAGACGATGTGGAATACATATACAATGGAATAAAAGAATGCAGTCTTTCCATTCACAACAGTATGGATGGTCCTAGAGGTTATAATCCTGAGCAAAATAAGTCAGTCAGAGAAAAAAAATACCAAATGATTCCACTTATATGTGGAATTTAAGAAACAAAACAAATGAAAAAAGAAAAAAAGAGGAGGAAAAACAAAAAGCCAGACTCTAAATACAGATGACAAGCTGGTGGAGGTGGGTGGGGGAGTAGGTAAAATAAAGAAGATTAAGAGTACACTTATTGTGATGAGCATTGATGAGCACTGAGTAATATACATGGTAATATATAGCATTGAAAAATAATAAAATAAAATAAATGAAACTTCAGCAAATGATATTGCTCCTACTTTATGCTTATTTCAAATATTTCATAAAAACATATAAGAAAACTTTATATAAAAACTTCAAAACTTTGCAAAAAAGGTCTACCTGTAATTTTAGTTGCTGTAAAGCGTGTTAATAGAAACTGATTTTCCATATACATAGGCAAATATACAGAAGCTCCAATAAAAATGAAAGATCCTGCAGCTTTACTCAAAGCTAGGCATATAAATATTGGATTCTTCAACAGAACCTAAAATAGAAATGTTATACACAAATTATTTCATTTTATTAGGTAAAGCAAAATAGATTTATTCACTCACATGTTAATGACCAATCAGAAAAATTTTACCTTTCCCAATCTAAACTGAACATATATATAAATCAAAATCTGCAGTTCACCAATATATAATATACAATAATATACTATTAAAGACATGTAGTGTTTGAACCGTTTTTATTCATTTGATCTCCAAACCACTTGTAATTTTTATTTGAGATTCTGGCAGTTTTCTACAAAAATAAGGAAATTTCTACAAAAATTAAGGAAAAATAGATATCATTAACCAGGTGTCTAGAATGTTCCTTTACCTTAGTTAATCTATTTCTTCCCTTAAGAAATCTTTTTACCCGGCGCCTGGGTGGCTCAGTGGGTTAAGCCTCTGCCTTCGGCTCAGGTCATGATCTCAGGGTCCTGGGATTGAGTCCCACACCGGGCTCTCTGCTTGGCAGGGAGCCTGCTTCCTTCCCTCTCTCTGCCTGCCTCTCTGCCTACTTGTGATCTCTCTCTGTCAAATAAATAAATAATCTTAAAAAAAAAAAAAGAAA
>ML107405.1:0-14892 GCA_003697995.1 Taxidea taxus jeffersonii | reverse complement strand
CCTTCCCTCTCTCTGCCTGCCTCTCTGCCTACTTGTGATCTCTCTCTGTCAAATAAATAAATAATCTTAAAAAAAAAAAAAAAGAAAGAAATCTTTTTACCTAACTAAAAAACAAAGTGAAGATAATTTAAGAAACACACAAGGAAAATCACTAGTATTACTACTAAGATTCTGTAACATTTTACTCCTGGTATTCCACATACAATGAAGTCACGTAAATTCTGCATTTTTTGAACTTACTCAGAAGCCTCACAAGGATGTATAGTACTATTATACTATACGTAGTAATTAACATGATAATAATTAACATTAAAATATAAACTTTCAAAATGATTTCTGTATTTCTTATATATATACTTATCTTTGAAAAATCTCAGTGGTGTTTTATTTACATATTGTTAAATTAACTTAATTTTTTTCTAGTCTTAAACACCATTTTTAAAAATCTAAACGTATTCTCTATATTAATCTAATTCTAATAAATCTAATCTAATCTTCTGAGTGCTATCTAAATTTACATACTGTGATCCTACCATATTCATCTACTCCTACAAGTTAGGCTCACTTCAACTCCCACTGTCACAAACAAGACTATATTAAATGTCCCTGTGCGTGCACACTTAAGGACTAGGGTAGAATGTCTTTGGAAGTATATATCCCAGAACAGGATTGCTTGGGCATTAAGATGTGCTATAAACTTCATTCCATTATTTCTTTAAATTTTCCCCCCAAAATATATCACTTTATAATCCCACCATAATGTAGAAGAGTTTTCTATTTTATTCATGTAGCAACTTATAACATTCACCACAGCAATATTTTCAGTTCCACATATGCTTCCAGAACTTTGCCATTCTCCCATCGGGAGGCATTGAACTGGGAAAGTCCTTAATGACTGTCTCAACAAAGAGATGCTGCATGACTTCTGAGGTTGGATCATAAAATGACAATAGGACTTCTGCTGTATATGCTCACTCTCTCAGGACTCTGGCTTTAGGACTCTTTCACCATGTTGTGAGAAAGTCAAGGCCAGATGGAGAGGCCATGTGTGGGTGTTCCAGCAAACAGCCAGTATCGATAGCTCACAGTTAAGTAAACAAGCCATCAAAGGATTTTATCCCCCAGACTTCACTTTATTTTTTTTTTAAAGATTTTATTTATTTATTTGACACAGAGAGATCACAAGTAGGCAGAGAGGCAGGCAGTGGTGGGGGGGCAGGCTCCCCGCTGAGCAGAGAACCCGATGTGGGACTTGATCCCAGGACCCTGAGATCATGACCTGAGCCGAAGGCAGAGGCTTAACCCTCTGAGCCATCCAGGCGTCCCCCGCAGACTTCACTTTAATTGACAAGTAGAGCTGAGCAGAGTAAGCCCTGACAAAGCTGCAGATTAAGGAGCAAAATCGTGTTCTATTATTTAAGCCACTAAGTTTTGGGGTGGTTTGTCATGTAGCAATAGATAACTAGTACACCCCACATAATCACAAACGCTTGGTATTATCAGCAGGCTTTTAAAATTTTGCCACGCTGATAGATATAAAGTCATACCACAATGCTTTACATGGTACTTTCCTAAATTCAAATCCAACTGAGCATTTCTTCATGTAATTCATAGCTATTTAGACTTGGTTATTGTGTGTGAACTGCTTATTCATATTTTTATTAGGCTTCCTGAAATTTTTGTATAGATTTTCCAGGAATTCCTTATTATTCTAAATACTAATCTCTTGTTAGACTGAGAGATGTTACTCATCTTTTTTTTTTTTTTAAGATTTTACTTATTTATTTGACAGAGATCACAAGTAGGCAGAGAGGCAGGCAGAGCAGGGGGTGGGGAGAGAAGCAGACTCCCTGCTGAGCAGAGAGCCCAATGCTCGATCCTAGGACCCTGAGATCATGACCAGAGCTGAGGGCATAGGCTGAACCCACTGAACTACCCAGGTGCCCCTGTTACCCATCTTTTAACACTGTCTGCAGTTTCCTTCATAGAACAGAAATCTTTGTTAAATCAGTCTCATAAAATGAACAGGCTCATAGTTTAATCCAGTTGATGAGATTATACTTTAATCCGCTAATGTTTACTTTGTATTTTACACTATTGCAACCTTGCTTAACCTTTCCCACCTCTATGTCACAAGATACTTCTTTCATGGCTTAGCATTAACTGTGCTGTTCTTTTTTTTTTCTAATCACATTTTATTAACCTGTAAATCACCTTTGCATATCATATGAAGTAAAGGTCCAACTTCATTTCACCATACAGAGAATCAAATTTATCATCACATTTACTGAACTATATCGTTGTAGTGCCTCCCCTATCAGATAGCAAGTTTTTATATATATTAATCTGTTGCTGAGTTCTGTCTTCTGTTTCACTGGTCTATACCATGATTTTACAGGAAACAGCAATCTGTATTAGATATAACAGGTAGAATAAGGAACAGAAAACCTCGCTTTTATCTTGGCTCTGCAACTGATTTTTGGAACAACAATTAGCAAATCACATCTCTCTATATCCCATTTTTAGGGAGTATTATATAATAGTAGATGCAATAATGGTGTTAGAATCAGGTACATGAGATATTTTTATATTCTTAACCTCAGTTCAGCTACCTATATGTGTGTGTATCTGTGTTTGTGTGTGTATCCAAAGATATATATGCCTTTGGAAAAATTACTCATCCTCTTTAAATTATTGCTTCATGATCTATAAACTAGAAACGATAATATATATATCTCCAGGTGATCATGAGAACGGAATATATGTAATAATTTAATTTCTGGCAGCTAGAAGTTACCCAGGAAAGAATACACATCATTTTCATAATTTATAAAATAAGAGGGTCACACTAGATTATGAGATTTGTTGTTTACAAACTGTAGTGTGCTTTGAATCGTTGGGATGGTGTAAAACACAGATTACCAGGTCCTACTTTCAGAGTTTCGGATTCAGTAGGTTTGGAGCACGGCCCAAGAATTGCAGTTTTAGCAGATTCCCAGGCAATGATGATGATGGTGGTGGCCTGGGAGCCACACTAAGAACCACTGCACTAGATAATTTTTGTGTTTGAACTTTTTAGAATTAAAATGAGCAGACTCAAATAGTTTAATCCAGTTGATGAGACTTACTATAATGTTACACAGTAAAGTGAGAAAGCCAAAAACACTAAGTAGCTGAATAATTCAGCACTCCGAAAGAAACAGAAGATTACTCAGAAGCAAATGGCAGCTTATCTGGTCGGCTCTCTAGTAGGCATTCCATTGTTTTGTCTTAATTGCTACAAAGACCCAGATACTCAGCTTCTTTCTGTCAGCTGATTGTGCTTATATCTACTTCTATTACAGCTGCTCACTCTACTGTCTCTCTGCTTCTCTCTCAATGGCCTTTGCACATTCATTTTCTCTGTATCAGTTTATTAGAGCTGGTCATGTAAGTTTCCTGGCCTTTCTCCTATATATACTCTCCCAAGAAACAGAAAGTTAACTAGTTAGTTTATAGCAGGTCTCCCTATTGGGTATTTTCTCAAGCTATTTAATAGGTTTTTTAGAAATCTAAGGATTGCTATCTTAGGTTTAAGTTCTGATCCCAGACCTAGTTTTAAACCAGGACAATTAAACTACATCATATAGAGCATGGCAACTCATGCACAAGGAAACACTTCTGGGCACTGTATTCAGAAAGGGCTACGGGCACTTTACTTAGAAAGACACTGTGAGGATAGCAAACACTCAGACTACAACAGACCCTTCTGAAAAAGTATCTAGGCTTTCCTCTTTTTAAAAAAATCTATTTGGGGGGGCGGGGGGAGGGTACCTGGGTGGCTCAGTAGGTTAAAGCCTCTGCCTTCAGCTCAGGTCATGATCCCAGGGTACTGGGATGGAGATACACATCGGGCTCTCTGCTCAGCAGGGAGCCTGCTTTCCTTCCTCTCTCTCTGCCTGCCTCCCTGCCTACTTGTGATCTCTGTCTTTCAAATAAATAAAATCTTTTTTAAAAATCTATTTTTTTCTTAAATATAAATATGGGAGGCAAAGAAAAAGGCCAGACTTAAAATCAGTATTCAAGGGATTTTATGTAATAAAATCAGGCTTAATGTAAAAAGAAAAAGAAACCAAATCTGCATAGTAGCAGATAATTCATGCAACAGCCATTTCTTATGATAGCACTGTGGCTCTCAGCCCTACTCCATCACGGTTTTATCTAAAACCATGGTCTTTACCACACCAGAAGAGTTTCACGCTGGTCTGGGATGCATGGTTTCAAATGGTAACCAACCAAAATAGTACTCCTGCATGTACTTAGTTAGTAAGAGTAGGAAACAAGGACAGGATCAGCAAAATATAAAGTAAATGGTATAGGAGACACAGACAAGTAGACTGAGATACAGGACAGGGCTCAAGTAGCAGTGGGAAACAAATGTTAACGAGGAAACTGAGGCAGAGGAATGCTGCAGGAAGGAAAGAGCTCCTAAAGACCCAACCAAGGTTCATTGAAGATGTGGTATGCAGTGTCCCAATTAATCATGGAACTTCTTCTTTCAGGTGATAGAAACATTATCTATTTCCTACCCTAATCAAAGTAGCATGACAGGACACAATGATCTTGCCAGTAAAAGTCCTTGGTGTCTACAAATAGGAGGAAAACATAAGTTGAAGAGGATACCAATAAACTTCTTTGAATTACTCAAGTGTTTTACTTGATCAGTTAACTTCTCCCTTTCTCTCATCTTGGTTCCTCATGAAGAACATCTACAATTAGCCATAGAAAATCAATGATGGTTATCTTTATTAAATCTGTCAATAAGAGTAAAATAACTCACTTAGAAAAGGCTGTTTGTTTCAAGTTTAAAAATGTTTCAGCCCTCTATCCTGAAATCTCACTTGCCCTGCTTCTACAAACAACAATTTATTTCATCAAACCTCGTAGACACCTCAAAGACTGAAAATAGTACATGATGTCCTGATACAAATACAATAACTATATTTTTTAAAATCTTACTTGTGTCAAATGTATATTGATTCTAGTTTCTATGATAGCAGTTCACCTGTTTTCCAAGAAAATTCAATATTTTGACTACCAATAGCATAATATCTAAATAATTGGACACTAGGTGCCTTTGATGTATTCTGTCAACCATTTCTAGTCACAAAAGTAATAAATAACACTTTAAATTCTATTCATCCTATATAGTTCTAAAAGTTCTTTCATATCATAATATTCATTAACAAGTCTTCAATCACTGGAGTTCTAGTATATGTCTTCTCTGTTAATAAGGTATGAGACTTAAAGCATGAGATAAAGAAAAAGAAGGTAAAAGTGTTGATCTCTCTGCTCTATACATTTAAAAAGTTTTCTCCTATAAAATCTTACTCAATACCTGCTTCTAGCCAGTCTTAATTTCATTTTTTTTTCTTTGTCCTGTTTTATTTCCCTAGTTACCAAGCTTTCTATTATTATTCTTTTGAAATATATTTTTAATCCATTATATTCTGAGAGCTAGGGATAGTTATTGGGTTTTTTTTTTTTTTGCATTCTACAAAATATTTTTGAAACATTTTCAAAATTCCACATTAACATTTCACTAATTCACATGCTTAATCTATTTAATTTGTTTTCATTATGTTATGTTAGTCACCATACAGTAGTACTCCTATATGTGTACAGGGGTTTTTGATGTAGTGTTTTTGATGTAGTGTTCCATAATTCATAGTTTGCATATAATACCCAGTGCACTATGCAATATGTGTTCTCCTTAATACCTATCACCAGGCTCACCCATCACCCCACCCTCTTCCTCTCTAAAACCCTCAGTTTCTTTCTTGGAGTACACAGTCTCTCGTGGTTCCTCTTCCCCTCTGATTTCCCCCTTCATTTTTCCCTTCCTTCTTCTAATGTCCTCCATGCTATTCCTTATGTTCCACAAATAAGTGAAACCATATGATAATCGACTTTCTCTGCTTGACTTATTTCACTTAGCATAATCTCCTCAGTCCTGTTCATACTGATGCAAAAGTTGGGTACTCATCTTTTCTGATGGCTGAGTAATATTCCATTGTGTATATGGACCATATCTTCTTTATCCATTCAACTGTTGAAGGGCATCTTGGCTCTTTCCACAGTTTGGCTATTGTGGTCATTGCTGCTATGAACATTGGGGTGCATATGGCCCTTCTTTTCACTACATCTGTATCTTTCAGGGTAAATACCCAGTAGTGCAATTGCAGGGTCATAGGGTAGCTCTATTTTTAACTTTTTGAGGAACTTCCACACTGTTTCCCAAAGTGGCTGCACCAACTTGCATTCCCACCAACAGCATAAGAGGGTTTACCTTCTATTCTTAAGCTTAAATCCACTGACTTTTTATTTGTAACTTTCCAGTTCACGGATATTATAAACTTTACTTGTTTATTTTTTTCTTCCAATTTTTATTTAAATTCTAGTCAGTTAACATAAAGTGAAACATTGATTCAGGAGTAGAATTCAGTGATTCATCACTTACATACAACACCCAGTGCTCATCATAACAACTAACCTCCTTAACACCCATCACCTATTTAACTCATCCTCTTCCCACTTCCCTTCATCAATCTTGTTTGTTCTCTATCATTATGAGTCTCTAACAACTTGTTTCCCTCTCTCTCTCTCTCCTTTTTACCCTTCCCATATGTTCATCTATTTTGTTTCTTGAGTTCCCCATATGGCATTTGTCTTTCTCTTACTGACTTATTTCACATAGCATAATACACTGTAGCTCAATCCACGTGATTATAAAATGGCAATATATCATTCTTTTTGATGGCTGAGTAATATTCCTGTGTGTGTGTGTGTGTGTGTGTGTGTGTGTGTGTGTGTGTACACCACATTTTCTTTACCATTCATCAGCTGATGGACATTTGGTCTCTCTCAATATTTTGGCTATTGATGATAATGCTACTATAAACATCAAAGTGCATATGCCCCTTTGAATCTATATATATATATTTTTTTTAATCCTTTGGGTAATACATATAGTGCAATTGCTGGATTATAGGGTAGTCCTTTCCTTAACTTTTTTTTAAAAAGATTTATTTATTTATTTGAGAGATAGAGAGAGACAGAGCAAACAGAAAGAGAGGGAGACAACAGACTACCCGCTAAGCAGGGAGCCTGATGTGGAGCTCAATCCCAGGACCCTGAAATCATAACCTCAGCTGAAATCAAGAGTCGGACACTTAACTGACTGGGCCATCAAGGTGCCTATTTTTAACTTTTTGAGGAGCCTCCATACTGTTTTGCAGAGTAGCTGCACCAGTTTGCATTCCCACCAACAGTGCAAGAGGGGTCCCCTTTCTCTACAGCTCACCAACATCTTTTAGTTCCTGTGTTGTTAGTTTCAGCCATTCTGACAGGTGTGAGGCATTATCTCATCGTGGATTTTATTTGCATTTCCCAATGATGAGTGATGTTGAGCATATTTTCATGAGTCTGTTAGCCATCTGTATGTCTTCTTTAGAAAAAAATATCTATTCATGTCTTCTGCCCATTTCTTAACTGGATTATTTGGGTTGGGGTGTTGAGTTTGATAAGTTCTTCATAGATTTTTGGATACTAACCCTTTATCAGATATGTCATTTGCAAATATCTTCTCCCATTCCACAGGCTACATTTTAGTTTTATTGGTCATTTCCTTTGCTGTGCAGAAGCTTTTTATCTTGACAAACTACCAATAGTTCATTTCTGTTTTTGTTTCCCTTGCCTTCAGTGATGTGTCCAGTAAGAAGATGCTACCATTGATGTCAAAGAGGTTGCTGCCTGTGTTCTCCTCTAGGATTCTGATGAATTCCTGTCTCACATTTAGGTCATTCATCCATTTTGAATTTACTTTTGTGTGTAATGTACAAAGTGGTCCAATTTCATTCTTCTGCATATTGCTGTCAGTTTTTCCAAAACCATTTGTTGAAGAGACTGTCTTTTTTCCATTGGATATTCTTTCCGGCTTTGTTTAAGATTAGTTAACCCTATAGTTGTGGATCCATTTGGGCGTTTTCTCTTCTGTTCTATTGATCTGTGTGTCTGTTTTTGTGCCAGTACCATACTCTCTTGATAACTACAACTTTGTAATATAGTTTGAAGTCCAGAATCGTGATGCCTCCAGCTTTGCTTTTGTTTTTCAAAACTGCTTTGGTTATTCTGTGGCTTTGTGGTTCCATACACATTTTAGGATTGTTTGTTCTAATGCTGTGAAAAATGGTGTATTTTGATAGGGGTTGTGTTAGATAGTAGATTGCTTTGGGTAGTATAGATATTTTAATAACATTTGTTCTTCCAATTCATGAGCATGGAAGGCCTTTCTATTTCTTTGTGTCATTTTCAATTTCTTTTATAAGTGTTCTACAGTTTTCAGAGTACAGATCTTTTACCTCCTCTTTGGTTAGATTTATTCCTATCTTATGGTTTTTGGTGCAATTCTAAATGGGATCAATTACTTGATTTCTCTTTCTTCTGCCTCATTATTGGTGTATAGAAATGCAACAAAATTCTGTTCATTGATTTTGTATCCTGCAAATCTGCTGAATTCGTGTATTACTTTTAGCAATCTTTTGGTGGAATCTTTTGGATTTTCTACATAAAGTGTCATGTCCTCTGCAAATAATGAAAGTTTACTTCTTGTCAATTTAGATGCCTTTTATTTCTTTTTGTTGTCTGGTTGCCAAAGGCTAAAGACTTCTAATACTATGTTAAATAGAAATGGTGAGAATAGACATCTCTGTCTTGTTCCTGAACTTAGAGGAAAAGCTCTCAGGTTTTCCCCAATGATATTAGTTGTGGGTCTTTCATACATGGCCTTTATAATGTTGAGGCATGTTCCATATACACCCATTTTGTTGAGGGTTTTTTATCAAAACTGGATGCTGTATTTTGTCAAACGTTTTTTCTGCACCTACTGAAAGGACCATATCATTCTTATCTCTTTTTATTAATGTAATATATCATGTTGATTGTTTTGCAAATATCGAACCACCCTACACCCCAGGAATAAATCCCACTCGATCATAGTGAATAATTCTTTTAATGTTGGATTTGATTTGCTAATAAATTATTGAGGATTTGCAATGGATATTATAACTTTGTAAATATATTAAATATCTTATCTCTGTTCTGGCTTTTTAGCTTTTATTTATGTCTATTTTATCTATTTTAATATTAAAATTATCTTTACTGACATTTGAATAAAACTCTTTTCTTTCCTTAATTGATGAATTTTCTAAAATATATAAGTAAGGACCAACAAGAAATATGGTAATAGTAAAGAGAATACATTCTAAAACTAGATAGTTCTCTGGCTCCTTTAAATAAAAATTTATGATAAGAAAATTCTTTTTGTGGGGTGTCTGAGTGGCTCAGTGGATTAAAGCCTCTGCCTTTGGCTCTGGTCGTGATCCCAGGGTCCTGGGATGGAGCCCCACATCAGGCTCTCTGCTCAGCGGGGAGCCTGTTTCCTCCTCTCTCCCTGCCTGTCTCTCTGCCACTTGTGATCTCTGTCTGTCAAATAAATTTTTAAAATCTTTTAAAAAAAAACTTTTGGGGGGCATCTGGGTGGCTCAGTGGGCTAAAGCCTCTGCCTTTCGCTTGGGTCATGATCTCAGAGTCCTGGGATCAAGCCCCACATCGAGCTCCCTGCTCAGCGGGGAGCCTGCTTCCCCCTCTCTCTCTGACTGCCTCTCTGCCTACTTGTGATCTCTCTCTCTGCCTAATAAATAAATAAAATTTAAAAAAAGAAAAAGAAAAGAAAAGATAACTCTTTTTTTAGAGGGAAAAAAAAAAACCTATGCCTGAAAAATCAGGAGATTTTTACCCACTGCTCAACTCCTTACATGAATTCTTACATTCCTTATGTGAATTCTTTAATGATCTGCATTGCTTAAGTAACTCACAAATAATCACCAACCTAATAGAAATCACTGGCTGACTCACTTAGGATCAGAGAAGAAATGCCCTACTCAAATTTCACCAAAATGTAAAATAAAATAAAATAGAATAATTTCACCAAATGGCCTAATAGGTACATTTTGCTGAGAAATAGCTTTGGCAGGTGCTAAACCATGAAACAAGGCAAACAGTGGGAACTTTTCTAATCTAGTAGGTTCCCTAAAATATGGCCCACTATCCCTCTGTTTTCTTACCTAAAGGCAAGAGCCTAGATACACAAGCTTTCTGTTGGATCTTAAAATTACATGTCTATATGTAGATTTTAGAACATTTGCTTCCCTATATTTTAGGTTTTAATTTATTTTCTTTCTTTTTTAAGGCTCAAGAAGCTCCAATCATATTCCTATGTGAAAGGTTTACCTTTTTTCTTCTTCTACAAAGCATTGTCAATAGCCCTGAATTTACAAATGCCAAGTAATTCTTTAGTTGGTTCTTGCAATTGGGTCTCATGTACTACAGCTGAATAAAAAATAACAATTTATAATACCGAGAGAAAACTTCCTGTTAACAACACCCAAATCATACTGCCTTTTCAATTCTTATCCCACTCTAACCCATTTTTTACATAAAACCATGTTTTAAAGTTCTTAAAACATTATTCCCTTATTTATATTAGTGACTTCCTATTGCATTAAAAACAAAATCTGAAGTTCTCATCACGTCCCACAAGGACCTTCAAGAGCTAGCCTCTGCTTGTCTCTCCAACCTAGTATATTCTTTCGCTCTGCCCACCAAGCAACCCATGCTTTAAACATACAAGTATTCTCTAAACTGAATGTAGCCAAAACTCTGATGTCTCAAACTGTTTCCACATGTGTTTCTTATGCCTGGAATTTTCTTAATGACCATTCTTTGCATGAATAATTCCTGCTCTTGCTTTAGGGTTTTCAATCTAAAAGCTCCTGTTTGGTGAAGCCTACTTTGACCCAATTCCATTTTACATGGAATTTCCTCTACATAATTGTTAATCACTTGCTTTTAATCTGTATTTTTTTAAGACCTAAGACCCACACAAGAACATAGCTCCATAGAGCCATGGGTGTTAGAATTATATCTTCAATGCAGTTCTGCCCACAACATAAAGGATAAAGTTATAAAAAGGAGAAGAGGAAGAAAATTGAATATAGAATCACTATTTAGAAGCTGAGTTTTTTTTTTCAGGGCATCGGGGAGCTCAGTCAGTTGAGCATCGGACTCTCAGTTTCAGCTTAGATCATAATCACAGGGTCGTGAGATCCAGCTCCATGGCCCACTCCACACTGAGAATGCAGTCGGCTTGAAATTCTTTCCCTCTCCCCTTCTGCTCCTCCTCTGCTTGCACTCACATACTCTCTCTCTCTCTTTCTCTCTCAAATAAATGAAATCTAAAAAAATTTAAAAAGAAGTTGGGTTTTCTTTTTTTTTTTAAGATTTTATTTTTTTTTAATTTACTTGACAGACAGAGATCACAAGTAGACAGAGAGGCAGGCAGACAGAGAGGAGGAAGCAGGCTCCCCGCAGAGCAGAGAGCCCAACGTGGGGCTCGATCCCAGGACCCTGAGATCATGACCCGAGCCGAAGGCAGAGGCTTTAACCCACTGAGCCACCCAGGTGCCCCAAGAAGTTGGGTTTTTAAATTCCTCTGTGTCTATACTGTAGGACTTGTTTCTCACCTAGAGAAGCGAAGATTTCTTCTCCATTGGATACTAAGATATTTTCCACAAAATATGATGTTTGCAAGAATATCTGCTAACTTCTGGAGTTCTCTGCTAAGTCATTTAAACATACTAAAAAGATGTTAATACCTGTAAGTCACCTCATTAAATGTCTTATTTATTTCTTCAGGGAAAGAACAAAACAAATTAACACAAAAGTAAAATTAAAAGAAATAGAAGGAAAATATGAGTACCATCCTCTGACACTAGCCATGTTCCTGGAAATGCCACTTATGTAAGGTAGGTCCTATTTTCCATTATCTATAAAATGAAAAAGTTAATTAAGACTTTGAAAGTCCTACTCAGATTTAAGTTGAACACCTTCTGGTTATTTTCGTAAATCTTTTACAGGTCAACTTATTTGCCTTATGTGCATAAAATATTTTACTTTACCCAAATAGAAGCAAATAAATCCTTGATACTAGTTTCAAATTCCTTATCTTTAATCTGTCCACCAAATGGATGAGGCTGCTTATGCTTCTCAGCTTTTATCTTTGCTGTACCTATATGATAACAAGTAAAAGAATCTTATGACATGTCTGAATAATTAAAAAACATATACAAATATATGCACACATCTTAATAAACCCAGTTTTTCTTGAAATGACAAGTGAGCTATTTGTGAATAAACTAAAATCAATCTATTTAAGTAAAAGGCACATCCTCCTAAAACAGTGTTGTCATGAAGAATATTCTATGATAATGAAAATTTTCCATAACTGTACTGGCCAATACTGTAGCCATGCGCTATATGAAGCTATTATTAATACTAGAAATGTAGCTCCTATGACTGAGTACATGGGTTTCTAATTTTAATTTGAAATTTAAGTAGCCACATGTGGCAAATAACTTTAGCATTTGACAGCACAGTCCTAAAATGTAAGTGAGTAATCTTTGACATTGCTAAAAATATTTTGTACTGCTGTTAGCAAAGTATATGATTTCTCTAATGTTACATGTTATTTTTCAGTGTTTGCAAAAAAAGGTTAATACTTATTTTATTTTACAATAATTCTTGCATGTATTAAATAATACTAGATAAATAAATTAAAACATGTTTCTTTTTAAAGAAAAGTTATGACCTCTAGCATTTAAAAAATGACAAGAAGCAAAAATACATACTAATTAAAGTCTGTCACATAAATAAAATAATATTTGGCCAAATCCAGCTTCATTTGCTCAAATAACACTAGCATATGTCACCATATCTCCATAACAAAAGAAATGTAGTTCAGCCATATTCTGAAATTGGAGATGGGGGTGGGGACAAGGAGTCTATTGTCTTTTAATTAAATGAATTATAGTTTTATAGTTACCTCGTACACTGTGTGGAAAGCATGACAATGGTATTAATGTAGACCATGCAATAAGTGAAGCCATACCAAAATAAATCCACCAATGCTGCAGCCAGCTTTGAACGTCATAACTGTCTTCAACACTTTAACAGAGAAAAAATTAAAAATTTTAACATTGTATATTTCCTTACAACAATGCCATAATCAAACAGAGAGAGAGATAGAACATTTTCTGTTAATTTGTCCCTATTGTTTTGTTTTGCTGATTATGAGTCCTCCAATTATGTAGTTTTCGTCGGAGTCTAAATTTTTCCCTTTTCTTTCTTTTCCCATGTCCACTCAGGTGGCAAAAATAATTCTTTGTTCTTTTTAACCTTTTTTGTCCAGCAGAAACCATGTGTTTCAAAGACTATCCCTTTAAATATCACCTATCCTTTAAAATCACTCCTGCCCCTTTAAATCATGCACACTCTTTAGGACAACCCTGGCCCTTTAAGGTCCATAACTAACACTTTATCTGATATCTGGCCCTTTAAATCACCAATACTTGGAAATCTCTTTCATACAGTTCCTTCTCTGACACAACTCAGACTGAATGTTAATTACCCTTCTAGTGATCATACCTAATCGCCCATAGGACCCTTTTATAGGCTTTATCGTCTGCAGTTTTTCTTGGTCTGCCTTTGCAGACTTTGCAGTGAGCAGCGTGGGATGGGAATGTGAGGGATCCTGCGCTGGATTTGTTGATTTTCTCTTTTTACTGATTGTTCATTTTGCAGTTTCAACATTCTTTGTCTTCAGTTATGCTAAGGCCACAATCTTGGAAAAATTTTCATAGTTCTGAAATTATTTTGTAACACTTAGGGAGAAGATTGTCACTAAGGCTACGTGATTCCTCACTGATTATTTTTTTTTCTTTAAGCTTTTTTCTTTAAACATATAATGTAACCCCACCACCCTCTCCCAACCCCTCTCCCCCCAACCCCCCTCAGTTTGTTTAATGACATTAAGAGTCTCTTTTGGTTTCTCTCCCTCCCGATCCCATCTTGTTTCATTTTTTTCTTTTACTACCACCTTAACCCCCACCCCCGTTGCATCTCCACTTCCTCATATCAGGGAGATCATGTGATAGTTGACTTTCTCCAGTTGACTTATTTCGCTAAGCATAATACACTCTAGTTCCATCCATGTCGTCGCAAATGGTAAGATTTAATTTCTTTTGATGGCTGCATAGTATTCCATTGTATGTATATACCACCTCTTCTTTATCCATTCATCTGTTGATGGACATCTAGGTTCTTTCCATAACTTGGCTATTGTGGACATCGCTGCTATAAACATTCGGGTACATGTGCCCCTTTGGATCACTACGTTTGTATCTTTAGGGTAAATACCCAGTAGTGCAATTGCTGGGTCATAAGGTAGCTCTATTTTCAATTTTTTGAGGAACCTCCATGCTGCTTTCCAGAGTGGTTGCACCAGCTTGCATTCCCACCAACAGTGTAGGAGGGTTCCCCTTTCACCACATCCTCGCCAGCATCTGTCATTTCCTGACTTGTTAATTTTATTTTTTTTATTTAAGCTTTATTTAAACATATAATGTAACCCCACCACCCTCTCCCAACCCCTTTCCCCCCCACCCCCCTCAATTTGTTTTATGATATTAAGAGTCTCTTTTGGTTTGTCTCCCTCCCAATCCCATCTTGTTTCATTTTTTCTTTTCCTACCACCTTAACTCCCACCCCCATTGAATCTCCACTTCCTCATATCAGGGAGATCATGTGATAGTTGTCTTTCTCCAGTTGACTTATTTCGCTAAGCATAATACGCTCTAGTTCCATCCATGTCGTCGCAAATGGTAAGATTTCATTTCTTTTGATGGCTGCATAGTATTCCATTGTATATATATACCACTTCTTATTTATCCATTCATC
>ML107404.1:5636-17786 GCA_003697995.1 Taxidea taxus jeffersonii | reverse complement strand
GAGAGAGAAAGAATCTCAAGCAGACTCTGCACAAGCTTGGAGCCTGATGAGGGGTTTGATCTCACCACCCTGAGACCATGACCCGAACTGAGAGTCAAATGCTTAACCGACCGAGCCACCCAGACACCCCTGCATGCACTCCCTCTGCTTCCTAAACCAGTACGTACAAGAGGTGGTGTGACTGCATTTTACAGGTAAGCAAGCGGAGTCTCCGAGAGACTCGTTACATTTTTTCCCCTGATGTCACAGAGCTGGGAGTCCACTCACTCTGCCACTCCTCAAAGCTAGCCTTTCTCTAGTTCCTAAATTTGCTCTGGACAGTCTGTCTAAATGCCTTCATTTCCTCTTCATCAATAATCATACTATTATATGGATAAAGAAACCGAAGCCGAGAAAGGCTAAGGCATGTGCCCACATGGAAGGTAGAGGTGATACTTGAACCCGAGTCCACCTGGGTACCCAAAGCAGAGTGTCTGCCCAGGGCCCCTTCTAAGCTCTCCTCCGAGCTCCTTTCTGGAGGTTGCTAAGGTCAGCCGAGAGGCTCCGTGACAGGTAGAGGCCCTATCCGCCCCCATCCACCCAGCCTGGGCCTCTCCCCCTGCCCTCTCCGGTGCGCCCCGCGGCATGTCCTCAGACCCCACCACTGTTGTGTCAGGTGGGCAGGGGACAGTGCTGACACGTGCCTCCTGACTCTCAGACAGGTGTGCTCCATCAGCTCTAGGATCACACAGCTAGTAACTGGCAGAGCTGGGCCTTGAACATGGGTTCTCCCCCAGCCCCGCACTGCCTCTTTCAGAGATTTGCAACAGGAGCCTCTGAAAACCCGAAAAGCCCTCCGGTGAAAAGAAATGAGGAGCAAAAAGGTAGAATTTGAAGCAGGATGACAGGCCACACCAGTGGAAATGCGCTCCTGTGTCCCAAACCCCCTGAGGTTGCTCGGCCACCGTCAGCGCCCTCAGGGGTCCTGGGGAAGGAAACCAGCCCTATTTCCAGAAACATTGGTGACTGTGTCAAACCAGCGCCTTTGTGATCATGCAGCAGCAGCTCTGGGATGCCTTGGCCTGATCTCGTTTTCTGCCTACTGGAAGTGAAGGGGCAACATTTGGTCCGTGAGCCGTCTTCCTGGACCCACCCTGGGAGACCTGCCTGTGTCCTCCATCCCCACCAGAAGGGCTGCGAGGGAAGTGGGGAGCAGCATCTTGGAAGCAGAAGGAGCTGAGCTCAGGCTCTGGAACTGGGACGGCCCCCCTGGTGTTGCTCTGAATCCAGGCAGGACACTGAGGTTTCGGCCCCTCTTCCCCCCGGACCAGGGACCAGTCATCCCGCACGGGCTGCCCAGGGATGCGCAGTCAAACGAGGCAGCTCCCTTTCACGGAGGACAATTTTTGGTTGTGAGCCTCCGGCAGCCCTCGCTGCCAGCCGCAGGGTCAATAAGCACCCCAATTCTAAAGACGGCCCCGGGGGGGCACCATAGCAGACACACAAACAGACCGGGGCCCGCTCCTGCAGCCCAGCCCCAGCCCCCCAAAATGGAAAGTGGCAAGAAAGCACTGTGAGACATCACCCTCGGAAACAAACAAACAAACAAAAAGAAGAGTGAAAGAGACAGTTGCCCCAAACTCTTGTTTTTCCAACAGCTGAAGTAGAAAGAGCGAGAAAGCAGGAGTTCCCTGAATCTGGGATGACTTTGGCCTGCCCAGCCACCATTATGACGGATTACGTTGTTATTCAGTAACATAATAGACGGTTGCCTGATTCGCCCCACTGTATATAGATTTTTTTAAATCCATTTCCCCCATAAACAAGAGCATAATTCTAACCAGCAAACCACTCAAAATCTTAACCCCGAGCCACCTTATTTGCATTTTTTCCCGACAGAGCTTACATTTTTTTATTTCTTTAATTGGACAATTTTGAGCATGAAGCCTGACCACCAGCCGTGCCGGGTGATAACATCCTTATTCTACAGCCGTAGTCCCCCCTCTCTCCCCATTGCCAGAATTAAAGGAATGTTGCATGGCCCATGGCCACTTCCAGAGTTAAAAGAATGTTAAAAAGATTTGGGGCTCCGTCTGTTGGGTCCAAAGAGGATACAAAGGAGAGGATCAGTCCCCTGAGCCCCTTCTCATTTCAGGGCATCTCGAATTGTTGCCACAAATGTTGGGGCTCTAAAACTTCCATGGCCTTCCTTGCTGGGGTTCTGAGGGCCTTGGAAAGCTCTAGAGAGCCTAAGAAAAACAGAGCACAAAGGGAAAATCGATAGGTCATCTACCAAAAACTCTTTCAAGTGTCTCCCAAATTGCATCTCGTCCAATTCTCTCCTGCATTTAATGACTCACCTGATGACAAGGGGCAACTGTGACCCACCCTGACCCGACCGGGTCCATCTCCACGTCGGCTGAGTGGTGAATTCACAGGGACTCGTCCTCATACGCACAGATGGCAGATTTATAACACAACAGCTCAAACATCGTCCTAAAGGACCCTCTGCTTGTTTACATTTTCTGGACTTTGGTTTCGTTGCTTTGTTTTTGTTTTTATTATTACTGCCGTTGCTATTTTTAAGCCTCCGTGTTCTTGAGGAACCCTTCTCCGGGGCAAGGTCATTGGGGTTCTTTGATGCCACGGTGGCTTTGCACTTAACTTGCAGCTGTGGAACCCCTCAAGATCAAAGAGCTAGGGCGGGATTAATGGGCAAGAATTGCTGTTTCTTTGTAAGAATTTCTGGATGTTAACCATCTTTGACCGTGTGTCAGCTCCTTCCAACTTCATTCATCAGTAAGGCTCCCTTGAAACCTCACGGATCCCCTGGCCTATAATCTTCCTTTGTTTCTGTAATGAGATGAAGGGAAGTAAGTTCCACTGAAATAAGTTCCAATTAATTATGCCTCTGAGTAAATCTTTTGGATCATGATAAGTAGCTCACAGTAAGAAACGCCAGCTCTCCTGGAATAATATGTGTGCGTGCACTCACTTTTTGTTTCTTGTTTCTTTATAGGAAGTAAGGGAAATCAGGCAACATTTCAAAACTCGAAAATTGATTGCAGTTAAATACTTCGGAGGATGCATGATTTGGAAGACGAGACTGAGATGCCTTCAAACCTTCTGGAAACACTCTCCGACCAGGTGGAGCTGGACTCGTGTTTTTCCTGTTAGATCTAAGTCCTGTGACATTATCTGAAATTCTCTCCCTGCAGAGATTTCTGGTGGGGACATAGAGGGTAGGCCGGGAGCAAAGAATGAGAAGGTAAGTTGAAACAGAAATCGTGTTTTTCGACATCAGGTAAAAGTTTTATTGTTAAGTTTGGATTTTTGCAAGGCAGGAGGTTAACCATTTGTTTTACAAGTTGCTTGATGGCTTTGGATACAAGTTTCTGTGAGTTTCTAAACCAGGCCATTATTGGCCACCAAGTAATGATCTGAGATTTATGGAAGTTTTGTGTACATAGACTACACAGGAAACCAGCAGTGGAGGGTGGTACCCAGCCAGTAGAGTGGGCATTCTCAAAGCAAGAGAGGCCAGAATAAAAAAGAAAAGATTGCTCTGTGGAACATGGTTATTTAAAATGAGACAGGGTAGAGACGCCCGGACCAGGTCGCTAAGACACAGAAGCCATTCTTAGTGGGTTTCAGGTATAGCACCAAGAACCTCTCCACCATAAATATTAATTAGACTCATTTTTTAGACAGTGAGACCAAGGTTCAAGATCAAACATGCAAACAAAGGAGCCAGGATTTAAAACCAGGCTCCACAACAGAAGCGTATAACCCCTAGACTCTACTGCAGACTGAGGAGAAGGAAATGCTCAGGGATGTGGGCAGGGGACAGAAGAGGCAGAAGTTTCAGTGATGAGAAAATGGCATTTTGCTTGAGATAGGCAGAACCAAGTTGAAGGATCAAGATTGAATTTGGCAACTAGGGGTTTTGATGGTTAATTTTATGTGTCCACTTGATTGACCACAGGGTGCCCAGCTATTTGATCAAACAGGATTCTGGATGTTTCTGGGGTGTAGCTGGCAGGTGAGATTAACATTTAAATTAGTAGCCAGAATAAGCATATTGCCAGCCCTCCTATGGGTAGGCTCATTCAATCAGTTGAAGGCCTAAATAAAACAAAAAAACTGACTCTCCTCCAAATCAGTGTTTAAAATTTATCTATGCACAGCAAAGTTTCAGTGAATTTGAAAATAAGAGAGGGCCCACCTACCCCTCCTCAGGTCATTTGTTCATGCATAGGCTCCATCCCACTCTGCAGATTCCCTAAAGGCATCTGTAGACTCTTGGGGTCCCATGTAACTGAAGAAGTGACAAGAGTTGATATGAATGTAATTACCATATGTCAGACACCTTCTGGGAGTCAGGTATCTTGCAGAAACATGAAGGAACTGACAGAACAAAGATACAGCCTCGGCCCTCATGCAGCTCACAATCTTGAGTGAGAAGAAAAAAATGCATACGAAAAAAGCTACAACTCAGGTCAGCCTTGGAGCCCGCTTTGAGACAGGTGCAGCAGTGCAGGGGTACCGTGTTGGGTTTTCGTGGGAGGAAGAAGAACCCAGTGTTGGTCGTGTTCCCAGTAGACACCAAGAACCATATCTCATTTACTCTTCTCAACAATTCCTTGAAGATATTCCATCCCCCATGCTTTGAGATGAGAAGACAGAGACCAGAGGATATGCAGCTGGGGAAGCGGGGGATAGGAAGACGTTCTCACCCCATCTTGTCTGCTCTAGTATTCTCCTTCTTACTCTACTCCAGTGTCAGTGTGAGGAATGGACCACTCCTCTCTGGAAGTAGATGTTTTACTCTAAAAAAGATTTCAGGGACGTGATGTCAACCCTCTTTAGGAGAGTTATTCAACACATTAGCACATTGAAGGCTCTGAGAAGTCCTGCAGCAAGACACTTACAAGAGTATTCTCCACATTTACTTGACCACTGAGCCATTTTTTCAGCTGTCATCTGTGAATCGTCTTGGAACCAGGGACCCTTACACTCTGCTACAGCACTTCCTTCTGAGCAGGGGAGGCAGAACGTGAGAGCAGCTCAGCGGAGGGGAGCTCATGGAGCCTTGGCAGGTGCAGAAGAGGGAACAGATTACCATTATCCTTCATGGGAATAGTTGGAACATTCTACCCAGCCTGCAAACACCGTCAATGAAGCCCCCTCACTTCCGGTGCAAGTGCTGAGGTGTGAGGACCCGGCGCCACATCTCCCTGCGGCTGCAACGATGCTGAAACACGGAGGCCATGAAAAGAGCCCAAATGACAGCTGAGTCGGTGACAAGTTAATTTCCCCGGTGAGGATTTGAGCCCGTGTGGCCCAAGCAAGAACGCAATTTGCCTAATTTTCCCTCAAGGGACATGTCTTCCTGCCTCAAGAAAGCCACTCAGGAGTCTCTCACTCTCACTTGTAAACAACCGTGGATAATGTCTTCCCATGATCTCTCTGCGGTGCTGGCCTTTGGACGCTCATTTAGCCTAAACTGCTGACAGCTTTGCCGGCTCCCTGGAGGCCCACACCCGCTGGAGAGGCAGCCCTCCCCCGGACCCTCCAGAGCTTAGGTCGCCGAGGGCCTGGGCACAGAGGAAGCTGAGAGAGCCCCAAACTGCAGGACTCGCCCCCTAGGAATCCTCCATGGATTTGGATATGGGGCAAAATTAGGGTATTTCATCAGCAGGAGCACGTCACCCATTCATCCTTGTCATTCACACCCTTGGGAGTCCGTCCTTGGTTTGAATCCTGCCTCTGATCCCGACCAGCTGCGGGACTTTTGACAAGGGGCACAGCCTCCCCCAGTCCGAGATCCTTAGCCATAAATGGGAACGGGGTGAAGTAAGAGGCCTGACATGAAGTACCAGGACCCAGTCTGGGAAACAGGAGTCTCCCGACAGCGCTGAGGATGTGGGTGACCTAAGCACGGACCCGGACCTCAAAGGCTCTGTGGCTAGAGGGAAAACGAAACTAACTGCTGATGAGTCTTAGGAAGAAAGGCCCAGGGCACCGGAACAGACAGGAGGAAGCTTCCAGAGGACATGCTGTCTTGAAATAAGAGCATGACCAAGAGGAAAGAAAGGAGAAAGGAACAGAATGGCAAAGGGCCAGAGATCACCCAGTGAAGTGATGTCAGCTGCCCTAGAGGGGAGGCCCCCAACCAGACACAGGAGGACTGGGACCAGGGAGGCGAGGAGGTAGCAGGGAGGGACCGTCATGGGAAGTGTTGAAAGCCAGGCTGGTTCGGCTGATGCCGTAGGGCCCAAAGCCCTCAGAAGCTCCCGGGGTCCCCCACCAAGGATCAAAATGGTCACCGGATGAGAAGTGATGGGCCTGTGTGTAAATGGCATGAGTGGAGGAGGGAGGCCATCTAGGGACAAGAGAGAGCAGTCACAAGGCCAAATCACAGAGATTTCACCTACAATTAATGGAAGCTTTTTTGAGAAGGAGCATCAAAAATGAACAAACAGACATACAAACCTCAGCGCTCCTCCCCTTGACCCTTTGCTACGATCCTTCCAACGCTACCGAGGCAGTGGGGGAAGGGCATTGGGACCAAGGAAGGGAAGTGGGAAAGCTGTTCTTGCCTTATGTGTAATCATTTAATTGCATTAATGCATTACTTGTGTACTGAAAAATTAACTGAAAAAAAAAATCCTAAGAAATCCACCATCCTAGCATTCTAAAAGGATCCCTCTGAAGGATTCTTTTTTTTTTTTTTCTTAATTTCTGTACAGGGTTTTCCATAAATTTGTTGCATGAAGCACCCATATCTCTGGGAGAATTTCTTTTTGAAGCCTAAAAAGTACCAGCACACCTCTCCTCGGTGGCCGCCAACCAGTGAGGGTCACCTTTGTGAATGTTTGCTGAAAAGCAACCCCCAAGGGGCAAAGCCAGTGGTCTCCTGAGTCTGTTAGCTCGGGGCTTATTGACTGCTTCTCTGAGTTCGTTTCTCCAGCCTGCTGCATCAGAACCCACCTTTCCTTTGAGAAACTGTTTTCTCTGTACTGTGAAGGCTTCCAAGCTAAACTAGCAGAGTGGCAAGCTTCCCACTGGAGAAGAAGTTTCCTGGTGCCTCTTTGGCATCTGGCGGAGGTAGGCACGTTCCAAAGCCGGAACCTCAAAAAACCAGCTGGAGCCCCATTTTACACTCTTGTCCCTCCCTGCCTTGTCAAAGGGCCCTTCTGTCCTCTACCATTATCAGGAGAAAAAAGACAGAAGGCTGTGCTGGCTGGGCAGTGATCAGTGGCGTAGAAGACGCCAAGGGAGAGGAAAATATGCAGCATTAATATTTAATGCCCCTTTTCCATTTTCCCCTAATAAGCTGAGCACTACGACAGGGAAAGCTGATTTATTTTGTCAGCAGTGGAGATATTTCAAGTGTGATGCATGTCACTGGGTCACACAGAACCCATCACACAAAAACACACCCTGCAGAAGCATCCAAGGGAAGAATCTTCTGGACTTGATCTCAAAGCCTTTAGGTTTCAGGAAGTCTTGCAAACAGCAGGGGATTTCAGTAAGAACTGGTTGGAGAGGGGCGCCTGGGTGGCTCAGTGGGTTAAAGCCTCTGCCTTCAGCTCAGGTCATGATCCCAGGGTTCTGGGATCGAGCCCCACGTCGGGCTCTCTGCTCAGCGGGGAGCCTGTTTCCTCCTCTCTCTCTGCCTGTCTCTCTGCCTACTTGTGATCTCTGTCAAATAAATAAATAAGATCTAAAAAAAAAAAAAAGAACTGGTTGGAGAGCAGGCACTGGGGCTGGCATGAGGCCACACGTCTGGCCCCGAGCTGGTGCGGGGAGCATGGTTGGACAGAGCAAAGGCAAGGGCTCTGGAGACAGACAGGGTCTGCACGCCAGCCTCATCCCCCAGCCCTTGTCCATTCCCTTGGCACCAAGTTAAAACACCTGCAACTTTTTGAGGCTTTCTCCAGCCACCAGAGCTTATTCCACCCATCAGCAGGCTGGGAGAGCCCGGGAACGATCATTTTGGACCAGTATCAGATGGGAGTCAGGGGAGAAAGTGTAGAGCTTCCTCACCCCTCTGACTTGGGCTCCACACCGTTGGCTCAGAGGTCCCCAGGCGGATGGTCGTCCAGCTGCCTGCAGCGTTAACCTGCCCATTAGTGCGCCTTGTGCAGGCGCCCTCCGCTCCCCATCTCACGGCTCCTCTCTCTTCCCAGTTCTTTTTGGAAGCACTCTCTAAATCAACTGGCACTCAGACTGTTGTCTTAGGGTCTGCTGGGCAAACGATCTCACTCTTGATTTTCCTGTGTATAAAGATGGTGGCGGCAGCCCTCCAGCTGGTGAGTCTGAGAGCCAAGTGAAATAACGCAGATGATAGCCTGGGCTGGTGGGAAGTCAGTAAATACAAGACTCACTCACGTCCACCAAGAATGTGGGTTTCTGGTAAGCCAGGCACCAGACCCTGATCTTAGATACAAAATAAGTTTGCTCCCACCTGATGGAAATATCACTTTAGCACACCTTGGGGCACATCCTTCGTATTCCCCACACCATGCGCCGTCAGTACACAGAGAGATATGAGAATTGGAGGAAGTGCTATGAAGAGAACAGTTGAAAGGGCATCTGGCTCTAGGCTGAGTATCGGACTCATATGTCCCAGTCTTCCCCCTGCCCCATATCAGCGAATGTCATCTTATTTGGGGGAAAAGGGTCACTGAAGATAGAACGACGTTAAGGAGATCAGGATGAGATCATCCTGTATTCACTGGACCCTAAACCCGATGATAGGTATCCCTATAAAATGGGGAGAAAATACAAAGAAGGGAAACAGAGGAGGATGCCAGGCCACGTGGGGCCAGAGGCAGATTGGCCCAATGCGGCCATAAGCAAAGGGGCACCTGGAGCCACCGAGAGCTGGAGGAGGCCAGAAGACCCTCCCTTGCGAACATGACCCTGCCGACACCGGGATGCCCCCTCGGTCTCCAGAGCTGTGAACAAATTTCTGTTGTTTGAAGTCACAGAGTTTTTACAGCGACCGCCCCCCACCCCGAAACTAGCACAGGGGGTGAAGCTGGGTCCTGCCTTCACCACCGAGCCTTGGCTCTAGGTCTCAATTTTCTCACCACTGAAGCAGGAGCTTTGGAAGAGATGGTCTCCTAGGTGCTTTCCTGCACGGGCAGCACACAGCCCTTTGGCTGGAGGATGCGGGAGAGGCTGGTGGGAGGATGTAGTAGTAGCCATGCTCGGTTTCAAACGATGGAAGCGTAGTGTCTATAGAGGCACTCAGTTTCGCAGGCTGGCTTAGGCAGAAAATAAATTTATTGGAAGACTCAGAATTTGCTTGTTTGCAAGAAGGGGCCAACTGCAGTAACACTGCGAAACTGTAGTGGTTTAGTGCGGGAAACTTCCTCCCACACGTCACAGTTCGCAGTCACGAAGGGATCCAGGCTCCCGGCTTCCGGTGGCCCCGCCCTCCTCGAAGACCTCACGGTACCCTCTGATCAGCAGGTACCTGGCCGGAAGAGACAGCTGGGGGATGACCTATGAGGGCTTTTCTTTTGTGCTGGTTTGGGAGTATAGGAGGTTGGAAAGTGTCCTCCCCCAACCCCGAAAAGATATATCCAAGTCCTAACCCCTGGTACCTGTAAATGGGACTGTATTTGGAAATAAGATCTTGCAGACGTAATAAACAATCTTGGAAGGAAGTAATCCTGCATTTACGTTATGATGACTGGTGTCCTTACACTAGAAAAGAGGGAGGTTTAAGACAGAGACACAAGGGGATTCATAGGAAGATGGAAGCAGAAATCAGAATGATGCCTCTAGAAGCCAAAAGATGCCAAGGATGTCCAGAGCCACCAGTTGCCGGAAAAGGAGCTCAGACCAGATTCTCTCTCAGAGCTTCCAGAAGGAACCAACTCTGCTGACACCTCGGTTCCAGATTTCTGGCCTCCAGAACTGCGGGAAAATTAATTTCTGTTGTTTCAGGCCCCCATCTATGGTCATTTGTTACAGCAGCCCTAGGAAACCAATACGCTGGGGAAGGCCAGGAAGAGGTGCCCACCAGCCCGGCCCACATCCACTGGCCCAGACTCACCCACATAGCTCCATGAGGCTGCAGGCCTGGGGAGCGGAGCCTGGCCGTGTGCCAGGAAATCACGTGCATCCGTGAGCCCTCCAGTCTCTGCCAGAATCACAGAAGCCACTGCCAAGAAGCCGGGTGGCCAGAGCGTGCCAACCCGGTGCCAAAGATGAGCCTGGTTAGGGCACAGCTGCTGCAGCCCTGGGCACAGACATCCTTGCTGGGCACCTCTGTCTTGAACATCAGCTGCCCGTTACAGTCACCAGGAAAAAATGACTATTGCCCTCCATCCCCAACGATTCCAATTTAATTGGTCTCAGGTGGGACCCAGAATTCAGTACTTTTCGAAAGCCCCCGAGGTGATGCTCAAGTGAAGCCAGGATTAAGAATGACTGTCCTGGGGGCGCCTGGGTGGCTCAGTGGGTCAGGCCTCCGCCTTCGGCTTGGGTCATGATCTGGGGGTCCTGGGATCGAGCCCCACATCGGGCTCTCTGCTCGGCGGGGGGCCTGCTTCCCCCCCCCCCCTGTCTCTCTGCCTACTGTGATCTCTGTCTCTGTCAAATAAATAAATAAAATCTAAAAAAAAAAAAAAAGAATTACTGTCCTAAGCTGTCTTAATAGCTGGTGTCTTTCAATAAGTGACTTTCCTGTAGATTACACCCATTTGAAACTCCATAGCCCTAGGAGTGGTGATGGATTTCTAGCATTGACTCCATTTCACAGATGAGGAAACTAAGTCCCCCTGGAATTCAAAGGATTCTTTCATGTGACTCAGTTACCCAGAGCACAGCCAGGACCTGAACTCTGGTCTATAATGTTAAAGGCTGGTGTCCTCACACCAGAACTCATTTAGAACAAGACAGTTGGCTATAAAACTCACCATCATTTCATTTTAATGAGGCCCTGAACTGATGGGGAGGTATTTGTGAGCCCTGAGTTCGAAGCAAAATGACTCTGTCCTTCTCTTAATATCAAATCTCGTAGGTATGTCCAGCCTGACATAAGCCAGCCTGTCATATAGGACGCCTGTCATATAGCACGACCTACCCCAGGCACAGGGCCTGGGGCCCACATTCTTTACAAGAGCTCACAAAGATGCTTGAGATCCAAACTATTAGTTGGCTCCAAAACACTAAAAGCAAAGTGCAAATGAAAGACACGTAAATGCTTAATTGATATACACAAATGTCATTACTTGTTAAATGTAGAATGCATTCAAATTTTACAGCGCTTGAATGCAATTTGTAGGTTAGATTTTCTTGCGTTGCCATGCACAATTAACTGCGAAACCTGAGAAACCATGACTAATCACAAAATAAATGAGTTACTCGGAGCATCTCATTTCAAAAGCAAAATCATAAAAGTCCTTTGAAGTTCCTTTATAGCAAAAAATAAATTTTGCTATAATGTGAGTGCCTTTAATATTTTTGACATGACATAGGGTGGGGCCATCAAAATCAGAGTGTGCCTAAGGCAACAGAGAATTGGAAATGGCTCAGGTCATATGTGATGCCTCAGAGCTCATCTCCCCCCTCCTAAAACACATGGTCCACGCCTGCTGGGTGCAAAGACGGGGATCACCACACCCACAGGCCCGGGCCTTGCCTGCCCCTGAACAGCAAACCCCAGGGACCATCACAGCCCTTGGTGAGACAACAGAAAGATGTGGGTAAAGATAGGACTTCCTTATCTCTTTATCATAATTGATTGTTGGAAATCCCCACTGGGCATTGATTTTTTTTTTAACATGTCAAGTTCTTAAAGTTTTGTTTAAGCAGAACAATCTTTAATTTAGTCCTCATTAGCTCTTTATGCTTTCCTGAATAGCATTCCCACAAGTCTCCTTGTGTTACTCACTGCCTACGCTCTGTTAGACCAAACTGGCTTCTTTCAGCCTGACCTGGGGACCTCTCTGATGAGTTTCTTCTCCTTGGAGAGATACCTTCCTTCTCCCTCTTCCTTTCGCTTTCTCCTTCCCTCCTTCCCTTTCCCCTTCCTTCCTTCCTTCCTTCCTTTCTTTCTTCTTTCTTTCTTTCTTTCTTTCTTTCTTTCTTTCTTTCTTTCTCCTTCCTTCCTTCCTTCCTTCCTTCCTTCCTTCCTTCCTTCCTTCC
>RCUC01152896.1:0-40155 GCA_003697995.1 Taxidea taxus jeffersonii | reverse complement strand
GGGGGGTACCGGCCCTCTGCTGTGGGGACCCAGGGTGGAACACCTGCTGGTTCTGCTGGAGAAGGCCGGGAGAGCGCTTGCTGGGGCCCGAAAGGTAGGTGCTCCCCACCCCCCGCCCCGCACCCCGGGGAGAAGTGCTTAGAGGCTGAGGCCCGCGGGGGCAAAGGTCTGGCAGCCAGTGGGTGTTGCTGTGGGGAGGGTGCCAGGATGGGCTGGTGTGTGTGTGGAACGGGCAGGGAGACCAGTGAGGCGGGTTGTGAGAAATGAGGGTGGCCTGCGTCCCACGTGCGGGATGGCGGAGCGAGGGCAGGGGCAGGTGGGGATGTGGAATGTGAGGCATGGATTCGAGAGAATAGAAATCCGTGCAGGTAGAGGTCTAGATTAAGTGGCTGGTTGGGCACTGAGGGCTGAGGTGTCTAGTTGTGGGGAGGAGTGTTTGGGGTGGATGGCGGTGTCCCTGCACAAAATGGGGTGCGGGAGGAGGGGCTGGTTTGGGGGAAGACAGATGGTGATGTTCCAGTCACGAAGGGGCTGAGGTCCCTCTGGGACTCCACCCCCCCCTTCATGTTAAGATTTAATTTTCGTGTGGTGGATTCACCCTTCCTCCTAGGTGGTTGAACAGTTTGAGAGACGTGTATGATCTCGGGGCACCTGGGTGGCCCAGTTGGTTGGGCAGCTGGCTCTGGATTTTGGCTCAGGTCATGATCTTGGAGTTCTGGGATCGAGGGATCGAGCCCTGCATCAGGCTCTGTGCTCAGTGTGCAGTCTGCCTGAGATTCTCTCTCCCTCTGCACCCCCGGCCCCTGTTTCTTTTTTTTTTTAAGATTTTATTTATTTATTTGGCAGACAGAGATCACAAGTAGGCAGAGAGAGAGGGGAGGAAGCAGGCTCCCTGCCGAGCAGAGAGCCCGATGCGGGGCTCGATCCCAGGACCCTGGGATCATGACCTGAGCCGAAGGCAGAGGCTTTAACCCACTGAGCCACCCAGGTGCCCCCCCCAGCCCCTGTTTCTGCACGAGCACTTTCTCTCTCTCATAAATAAGTAAATCTAAATGGTCACATCCTTACTACAGGCCAGGTGTAGAGCAGTTCTGTCCCAGACCCGCTCCCTATGCCCGTTCATTGGTGCCTGTGGGACTTCGAGGGGTGCTGTGGTGTGTCTGTAACTGGGCTCGTTCTAGAACTGCCTTGGCGGTTGAGATGGCCTGCCTGGGCTGACAGCAGGGATGCATGGACCTGGGGCAACTCCGGGAACAGGGAGGAGCAGTCAGGGGGATTTTTATATTTGGCACAGGAAGGAGGAGAGAGAGGATTTGTGGACGTGAGAGGGAACATTTTGCTGGAAGGAGAGAGTGAAGGCAAAAGCAAGCTGGGTGGGAGAGTCCTAGTGGAGGAGGGGGAGGAGCTGGACTGGAAGGGGTAGGCTGGTTCTGAGGGCTCTGAGAGGTGAGCTAGAGGGGGTGTGCACAGCGCATTGCCTCTGGGGGAGCAAGAAGGCAGCTGCAGGGTGAGTGGATGGGAGCCTGGCGGGCTGGGGCACTGGAAGAGAAAGCGGGGCGAGCGTCCTGTTGTGCCCTCCCGCCCACCAGGCCCTGCTCCTGCCCGCTGCTGGTTCCTGGTGGGCAAGTGAGTGTGTGTGTGAGTGCAAGTACGTGAGTCCTTGAGTGTGTGAGTGTGCCACTTTGCAAATGCACGAGTGTGCATGTTTGCAGAGGTGAGTGCAAGTATGTGAGTTATGGGAGTGTGAGGTTGTGTGTGAGTACACAAGAGTGCATGGGTGTGTGAATGTGAGAGCAGGTGAGTATGTAAGCATGAATGTGTGAGAGCGTGAGTGCATAAGTGTGTACACTGGTGGGTGTCCATGTGTGTGAGTACAGGTGCATGAGTGTGGGCTTGGATATGTGATTGTGGTGTGAACATGAGTGCACGAGTGTGTGCCCATGTGGATGTGTGTGAGTGCGAGTGGGGGTGTGAGTATGTGAGTGTGGCGAGTGGTGTGAGTGCAGGTGTGTGCGTGTGTGCATGTGCATGTGTGTGAACGAGTGTGGTGGAGGGGCAGGGTGGTGGGTTTCCCGGAGGCAGAAGAGACCCAGGCTGGACACCCCCTAGCCCCCAGGGTCTGTCTCCACACTAGGTCTTTTGCGGTGCCTGGACAGGGCGGCGCTCGGTTCTAGGGCATCATTCTTCCCAGACCTTGTGAGCTCCGTGTGTGCAGAACAGCCCTGGCCAGGGGTGAACAGCTTCCTGTGCTCCAGGGTTGCATGGGTCGTAGTCTCTGGGAGCTGGAGACCGCTGTGGGTTTCTGAACAGAAGGAAACGAGGAAGCCCAGGCCCGAGAAGGGGAACGGGTGTGCCCGAGGTCACACGTGATGGGTGTCCCTGGGGGGGCCCCTCAGCGGCTGTCCTCTGTCCCCACACTGCCCCCATCTGGGCACTAGAGGCCCGGTGGGGACATCCTGCCATCACTGGGGCTGGATGCAAGGAGGTGGGGACTGTTCACACCCATGCAGCTCTTCCGGTGAGGTCCAGAGCCTGGAGTCAGGCCTGGAGTTCCTTCTTCCTGCCTGGTGCGTTTGCTCTGTGCACTGGCCCTGGCCAGAGGAGGGTGAGGGTTGGAATGGATTGCCCTGTGCCCCACAGGTGGTTACTATTTGATGGGAGCCGGAGCAAACATGTCCCTGAGGTTGGGGAGAAGTCTGTGGCTCTTGCTCCCACGCATGCTCACTGCCAACATGTGATAAAGCGTGGGGCCCGGGGTGGGACCAGTGTGGACTTCTGCACCGGTGGGACAGGCCTGCCGTCTTGCATCTCTTTTTTCCTCTCGATTTCTCGTAAGCAAGGAGTGGGGCAGGACAGCAAGCACTAGAGGTGCTTCGTGCTGCATGGGTGCCCTGGGGGCTGTGGACGCAGTGCCAGCACCTAGGTTTCCATCCTCTGCCCCCACTGCCGCTGTGCGTTGGGGGGGTGTCTCAGGATGGTTGGGGATGGGACCCCTGGGTTCTAGGTGTCGGGGCTCCATCAGTTAGCAAGTACCGTGGGTGCAGACAGGTGTTCAGCTCCAGGGGTGGCCCCCTTGGGGAACGGAGAACTGGGTAAAAGAGGTCCCCTCTCTGGGAGCTCACCGCGCAGCAAGGGAGACAGGACTGCTGCACAGTCACATGGGCCAGCTGGAGGGGACCCCAGGCCATCAACAGATGCGGGAGTTTAGAGGAAGATGAGGGTGGGGGGCCTGTCATTTTGCAGGGTCTACTATTCTGTCGTTGGGCAGAGGAAGTGGTATTCTGGGGGTGGGGAGGAGGCACATGGAAGTAGGAAAACCCGTGTGTGTGTGTGTGTGTGTGTGTGTGCATGTGTGTGTGTATGCATTGGGGGAGGTCCATTCTGGCAGAAGCACTGGGGGGTTGGGGGTGACCTAACCCTGGTGATCCTCTTCCCATTTGTGTCCCCGAGTACAGTTGTCTGTCAAGGGTGGTTTCTTGTCTGGGCGGGGTCCCTGGGCTTTGTATGCACACATCGCGGCAGCGTCCGGGTCTGGGCTTGGTGTGGCACGTGGAGGGGCAGCTAGTAAAGGCTGGTACTGGGGGTGCGCGTGGCGATCTGAGGACCGTGTGGCCAGCGTCACCTTCTGGGTCATGCGCACTGTGAGGTGGCTTCAGTGTGGGGCTTCTGCCTCTCTCTGCCCTTTGTGTCTGAGACAGGAACCAAGCCCGGCCCCGAGGGATGGGGCTCGCTGGTTCTGGGAAGCTGATGCTCTTAGTGCAGGTACCTCGGGAGCTTTCCAGAAGGGGCAGTTCTGAAAGGCCAGATGCCCTTTCAGAGCTCTGCCAGCTCCAGAGTTCCTGTGTCTCCAGGAGACTGTTGATTTAAAATATTGATTTACTTCTATGGGGGCGGGTTTCTTAGCTGCTTTCCTCTCAGCTTCCTGGGCAGCAAGGAAAGGGCCGGAGCCTGCAGTCAGGCCAGGGTGGAAGGCCCAGCGCCTTTGGGAGATGTCCTGTGATGTCCCCTCCTTGCTGAGCTCGCTCCCCGCTGTGCATAGGGACGGCACCTGTTGTGGGAGGGCAGGGAGTTGAGTGGAGTGATGGGCACACAGAGGGGACCATGTTTGCCGCTCGTGACTAAGGATTTATCTGGAATAGTAAATGTGAAGTGGAAGTCTTTTGGAAGATGGTGCCTGGTGGGCAGCGGACCCTCAGGAGTGGTTTGGATGTTGACCCAAGCCTCAGAAGGCGTGGGGCACCTTGGTCCCGAGAGCCAGCGGGACTCTGCTGTTGGGAACAGGAGTGTGTTCTGAGCTGGGTCCAGGGTAGTCCAGCCCCAGGCACAGACCTTGGCACATGCTTGGCACCCAGGGCTGTTTGTGGGGTGACAGAAGAGTGATCTGGAAATTATTCTAGACTACAGCCTGCCCCTCTTCCCAACCCAGCAGTTTTCCTTTGAAAAATAGACCCCATATTCGTTTCCTGTGGCTGCTCTGACAGATCACCTCAACCCAACAACTTAAAACACTGCGGATTTGTTATTTGACGGTTCTGGAGGTCAGAAGCCCAAGCTGGGATGTCAGCGTGGCCTGTCCTTTCTGGAGGCTCCAGGGCAGAAGTGACCCTGGCCTTCCCAGCCTCCAGGGGGTGGCCGGCTTCCCACCTGCCTGAAACCTGCTCTCCAGCCGCTGCTTCTCTCACCCCTCGCACGGACATGAGGACCCCGCGATCAGTTGGGCCCATGTTGGGAATCCCCCATCTTAAGGATCTTTACCTGAATCCCACAGGCAAAGCCCCTTCTGCCACGGAAGCCGACACTGTCACTGGTTGCAGGGCTCAGAGTGCGGACCTGTGTGTGAGGTTGTGACCCGGCCTGCGCATTTCAGCAGACCCCTTTCAATACCTGATTTCACTTTAGAGGAAACTCCTCGACCACAGCTCTAGGTCCCCACCCAGGGTCCTGTCCACCTTCCTGCGTGACAGTGCAGTGACACTGGTCGTTCGTGCGGTCATGATCAGTCGGGGTGGGTGAGGAAGGCATCAGTGGGTGAGAGATAGGAGCCTCCCACCAGGGACTTGGAGTTGGGCTGGAGAGAAGAGGCATGTGTGTGCCGGAGAGGGGATGTGCAGAGCAGGGCAGGACCTGGCCGGCCTGGAAGATGAGGACAGTGAGGGGAAGACTCCTCAGGAGCTAAGAGTCAGCTTACGCCCTTGAGTAAACGTGGTGTGTCTGTGCATTTCGGGGTATTTCGCCTCTCCTGCTAAGATTGGATGCTGCTGTGATTTCCAGGTGAGAAACAGGTTCTGGGGTGGCCCAGGAGCAGGCCCGCAGTGGCCAGCTGGTCAGGGCAGAGCTGGTTCCCAGGCCCCAAGGCTGGCCTCATGCACACAGGGCTCTCCGAGCCTCAAGCGGTGTGGGGCGCAGCTCAGGGTCCCGGGGCAGGCTTGCTTGCGGGGCTCGGGGCTCAGAGGGGTGCTTGGACACGGAGGTGAGCAGAGGCTGGGTGGGAGGCCCGGGTCCTGAGTGGATGCCTCCAGCCTCAGGCCCAGGAGCTTGGGCATCTCCTGTTGCTCCTTTAGACAGCTCGAGCCATCTGAGCAGGGGCTTAGCGTGATGAAGTGGATTTGGGGACGGTTGTTAGGTGGTAGAGTGTGTGGTGGTGTGCAGATAGGTCGTGGGGATCGGAGGCCTCCCCCCGCCAGTACTGTTCCTCCCATAAAATCCTGGGAAAGCTTCCTGTTTTCTCCTCTGGGAGAGGTGTTGACCGTGGTAAGGATCACCAGCGGGTGTTTATTTCTGCCTCTAAGGATGCCCTGGGCACCACAGCAGCAAGTCACCCCCCGCCCCCGCCGAGGCTGGACCGCCCTCCCTGAGTCCAGCAGAGTCCGACGTGACTCTGTCCCCGGCCCGAGCACCGGGATATAAATAAGTGGGATTGTCTGGTCTCCCAAGCCTGAACCTCCTTCCAGAGCGTCTGCTCGAGGTGATGAGGGCCTTCCCTGTGCCAGTCCCTTGGGGCCCTGTGTGCTGCTGATGGGTTACCTGACCCGCCGGTGGGGAAACTGGCACAAAGAGACGCTTGGGTGACTTTAGTTCAGCAGCAGAGGCAGGATTTGAACCTGGGGCGCCTGGCTCTGGAGCATCTCTGTGGGACAAGCACTGTTTTCAGGATTTAAGCAGAAAACTTTGGGGAGTTTTAGTCAGAAAATGAAATGGCTGTCAGGACCCCGTGCTTGACAGGTGGACATTTAAAAGGCCCCTTTGCAGTCATTTCCGTTTGTTCACCAGAAGGAGGCAGCACCGCCCAGGACCCCTCCACCCCCCAACCCTGGGTGCCCTTAAAGGGGGGAGCTTCTCCTCCTGCTTCGATGAGCCACCCACCCCAGCCCTGTGCCCACCTGGAGGCAGTGCCCTGGGAAGCCTGAGAGCGTGCTCATCTCCTGGGAGGCGGGTACCGTCTAAGGGACCCAACACTCTTCAGCTTGGTTTTTCCTCTTACCTGTTAAAGCCGACAGACCCAAGTCCTTCCTGGCTCCAGTTCTTACAAGCTGTGTGACTTTGGCCAAGTTATGGAACCTCTCTGTGCCTTTAGTGCCTCCATCTCAAACATGGACATGGTAGCAGCACTGAGCTTATATGAATGATTGAGGGAACACTTAGCTTACAGCCTGGTGGATGGTAGAGTCTCAGGGACAGCAACTGTGGTTAGCGCACTGCAGCATGGGGACATCTGGGGACCTGGTGACAGTCCAGTGCTTGCTGCCCAGCAAGCCCTTGTGTGTGCTAGCACGCGCGTTTGTGCTTCTCACCAGCTCCAAGAAAGAGACCTCGGGTCCAGAAGCAGCTTCCAAGGGAACAGGAAGTCCTCAGCCTGGAAGCTGCCCTGAGGCCGGCTCCTTTCTGTGGGGGAAAGGGGACTTCCTGGGCGACGTGCAGCTTTGGGGTCTTCAGGGGGTGACTGGCAGCTGTGGGGACTGCGGGGCCCTAATAGCCTGTCCCCCAGCAGGAAGGGAACTCTCCAGGCCCTGCTGCGGGTGACGGACGACAGAGGCTGTTTGTTTCTGTGTCTTTCTGGTCCGCCTTGTGTATTCAGTTGCCACTGCCAGCACGGGAGGCTGTTTCTGAAGCTGCCGGTGAGACCCTGGGTGGCCCTCACCACCCTCACTGGCCCGAGGCCTAGAGCCCCTGTGAGAGTCCAGTGCTGGCCCCTGGACGTGATTTGGATGGCCGAGGGGAAGGGCACAGCCGCACAATTTTATGGCTTCGGGTCCTGAGGTTGTCTCTTCCCAACTTACAGGTTCCTCTGAGTCCCCTGGGGAAACAGTCACTTGGTGTTTCTTTCCATTTACTCAGAGTAGAAGAAAAGAAAAGTTGTAAGCACGTAAAGGAACTTTTCAGGGCCCATGCAGGCTGGAAACTGAGAACATTCCAGACCAAAGTAAAGTTTATTCTTGGCCGGGAGGGGTCAGAAAAAGGTCACGGGTGCCCCGGACCTGGGGCCTCTGGGAAAGGACCTTCAGCAGCCCTGTGGGGAGGTGACAGTCGGGAAGGCCTGTGGTGGCCCTGAGGCTCCTTGTCTTTAAGCTCATTCATTTCTTTTCCAGCTTCTTGAGGCAATACCAGGAAAAGAAAGGGCAGGTGGAGGGTTTCCACAGAGCCAGGCTTTGGGGGAAGGGCAGCAGGGAGAAACTTGGGAAGGATCTTTGCCGCCAGGCCTCCGTGTGGGCCACCTCTGCTCCCTTTCCCCCTCATCGTCCAGAACAGGGATCTCAAAGTGGGGTTCTAGCCGGGCAGCAATGCACCTGGGAATGTGTGAGTCGGGCAGGTTTCCAGGCCCACCCCAGACCCACAGACCCAGAGATGGGGGGTGGGCCCAGCAGTCGGGGCTTTCACAAGCCGCCTGGGGGACTCTGCTGCCCACTGAAGCATGAGCACCCTGCCTCCGAGCACACCCAGGGGCCTCTGATTCTGGATCTAGATAGAACAGCCAGCAGGTGTGAGCCCGTCCCACGCATGGCAGCTTGTCTGAGCCTTCGAGAGACCTGTTGAGTTCATTCCATTTCCAAGTATTTCTGACCTGCCCGCTCTGTGTTGAGTAGGGAGCTCGGAGCGGGAGACAGAGGGAGAGACGGGGGTGGTTCTGGCCCACGGCCCCTCGGGGGAGGAGACAGTGACTCAAACAGATTTACAGCGGGCACTGCTGTGCTGGGGGAAGGACGGGCTGCGGGGGGGGGCAGGGGGTGCCTGCTTGGGTTTTTAGGGTGGCACTTGTTGGGGGAGGGTGTCCCAGAAGAGATGATATTTGGGCCAGGAGCGGGGCTGAGGAGGAAAGTGTGCTCCTGGCTCCTGTGCTGAGGCCAGCGGGAGGGCTGGGCTGGTCTGACTGGGACACAGTGAGTGCAGAGAGCAGGGAGAGGGACTGGGGCGTGGGGTGGCCAGGTCACAGGAGTCCTTTCAGCCCCTTAGGAACCTCGGAGAACTTGGAAGTTGTTTGGGAGCAGGGGCCGGGAACTCGAGGCAGGAGGGCCAGCTTGGGGCAGGGGCAGTCGTCCTGCTAGGAGCGGCCAGGGAGTCAGCGGAGGTGAGGAGTGGGTGGTGGTCACGTTCCTCAGGATGAGGAGTCCGGGAGAAGGGTGTGGGGTGGTGAGGGCCATTTGATGCCGATGGGACATGGGGGTGTCGTGGGGGTGACGTGGGTGGGGCGGGTGGCCGGGTGAAGCTTCATGCACTCCCCAAGACGAAGAGCTTTCCTTTGAGGTCCTTCTCCAAGCCACCCCAAGGCTTTGGGGCCCCTCGGGTGTGCGCCTTTGGAAATGGAACTACCCTGGCTTTGGTCAGTCCGAGCTGCTTGGCCACGCCATGTTTTAGAGCCTCAAAGGCGATCCAGCCCTGGCTTGGTACATCCCCACCAGGTCTCCAGCTCGCGGTCCCCTCAGGAGGAGAGGTGAGTGCCCCATGGTGAGTCTGTCCTCTACCAGGAGTGAGCTCGTGTCCTGAGAGACCCAGGAAGGTCGGAGAGTGAGGGGTCATTGGCGCATTCTCCGAGCTTGGGGACTGTGTTTTCCAGCCTCTGGCCCTGGGGGTGGTGAGCTGTGTCGATTTCTGTTCTTTCTCCAGATAAGCTCTTTATTTCCATCCTTTATGGCAGTTTAGCATGTTAGGACTGAAAAGGGGAGCCACCCAGAGCTCTCTCCTGCTGGAGAGGAAGGAACTAGCGAGTGACGCACCTAGTGACCACAGCCTTGGCAGAGCTGGGACCCCATGTCCCTTTTCCTAGGACTCTTTTGTGGGGGTCTGCGGCCACCTTTGCCTCTGACCCTCCTGTGTCAGCCTCTGGCCCTCTCCTTGGTGTCTGTCCCACTATAGAAGTGTCTGCATCGCATCACAGCTGTGGGCACCCTGGGGCCAAGGGCAGGTTCACCAGGGCCTGCAGGGACTAGCCCAGAGAACCAAGGGGAGCCTTCTGGAATGTGGGATGGATCACTGAATTCCTTTTTGTTTTGGTGCTAGTCCCTAGTAGGCACCCCCAAGCGGAAGTGCTATACCCCCACATCTGTTTGCTCACCAGCACTTTTGGCTGTCCCTTTCTTGGGAGAGTGGCGACACTGGGGACTGCTGGGGTCCACCTACCAAGTAGGCAGAGAGCCGGGTGCTCAGTTGCTCTATTACTTCTGGGCAAGGTGTGGAAACCCGCTCAGCCGCCAGCTGGAGAAGTGGGTGGGTGGAGGGCTCTAATACTTGTAGATGAGTCCTGGTGCAGACAAGGTTTTGCTTTTTAAACAGTTTATTTATTAGAGAGCGAGTACGAGCAGGGCTGTAGGGTGGGGGCGGGAGGGGCAGAGGGAGAGCGAATCCCATGCTGGGCATGGAGCCCAATACAGGGCTCGATCCCAGGACCCTGGGATCACCACCTGAGCCTAAGGCAGATGGGGCTTTTGCTTTTTATTTATTTAAGATCATGAAATGGCGATAACTGTACCTGAGTGCCTGGTTCTCGTGCATTCCTGCAGGGGGTGTGGCAAACTTCAAGGTAACTGAATTCTGAGTCCCACTGGGACTCTGTTGCCTCAGATCCCTGAGACCCACTTTTTGAAAACTGGAAGGTAAGGAAAGTTCTGGAAAGGTAGTGCCTTTTGGCAGTTGTTCCTCTTCCTGCTGTCCCTTGCTCAAAAAAAAAAAAAAAAAAAAAAAGTACTTGGTGTTGATTAGGTGTGAAGGGCTGACTTTCTACGGACGGGAGCAGCCCAGAGATAAATATTTGTCAAAGTGAGGGAAGGCCTGGCCATCCACGTGTGAAACGGCTCCCAAATGACCAAGTGTTGATTCGGAGCATCTGTTGATTTGAGGACAGCAGGTTTTGCCCCACAGCGAGCAAGACAGTGGGATCTCTGTGATGTTATTCCCACTGGCACTGAGCAGAGGGCTAGCTGGAGTTGCCCTCCTCCCTGCCCTGGTGCCCACGGTCCAGAGTGAGACTCTGGCCCATCACGGCTTTGCTGGGGATGAGGATGCAATCGTTCACACAGAAGAAGGCATAGCTAAATAGTTTTTTTGTTTTTTTTTTAAGGCTTATTTATTTGAGCCGAGGGATGTGGGTGAAGTGAGCATAGTGGGGGGAGAGAGAATCCCAAGCAGATTCTCTGCCGAGCACAGGGCCCGACACGGGGCTTGATCCCAGAACCCTGAGATCATGACCTGAGCTGAAACCAAGAGTTGGATGCTTAACTGAGTCATCCAGGCGTCCCACAGCCAGTTTTCAGTGTGTACTGTTTTTAGATGACTTCCTCATTTGTCCCCTTGAAAGTAGTATACATGAACTAAACAAGTCAGGAGAACTGTTACTCATTTCTCCCAAATGCAGGAATTAAAACTTTGGTCTATTTAGCATTTTTTTCCTCAGGAACTTTTCTAAAGCATCCTTGTGAAGTGGGTGTAATCCCAGCCCATCTGGGGGCTGTGCTCATTGCCACCGTGCTCAGGAGTGGGGGGAGTGAAGACTGTCCTTTCAGTTGGATCGCCAGTGGATCCGTGCGGGGGGCAGGTCAGGTCAGCGCAGGCAGGGCAGACCAGCCCCATGTCACTTCTCAGCTCTGCTCTAGTGACACTTCCGTTCATGCTTATAACTTGCATGAGAAATTCAGGGAGAATTAATTTTCAGCCTGGAAACAAAGTCTGAATTAAATAGGCCTTCGGAGGGTCTATGGAAGACGTGGGATCCATTAGCAGACAAGCTGAGGTTTTGGAATTATCAGAGACTGTGGTCCGTGGGTGGGAGGCTCCTGCCCTCGTTAGCTGGGTTGGCCTGAGAGGTGAGCTAGGGAAAGGTCTAGTTTGGGGAACTTGGGGACAGTGGGGTACAGTGGGTGCCCTGGGCCACCAGCAAGGATCTTTCTGCATAGGCATGGCTGAAGCTTAGTCTCCGTCTACCCTTGTATGTCCCCACCATCTCCTTCAGGAACCTCATCTCTTGCTGGGGTCTGTGGGCTGACTGGGCGGGGGCACTGCATCCTGCGTGCCTGTGTGCTGGGGGTGGGGCCGGGGGCTGGCAGTTCGAGCACGGGCAGAGCCCTGTGTGAGCCCTCATTATGGGCTCTCTCCCCAGGCCTAGACATTGGTCCGTGGGGCTCAGCTTTGTTTATTGCCATAGAGTGTGGGATCCCAGATCAGAGCCCAGAGCAGCAGGTGATGGGCCCAGCTAGCCTCTCCCCTTCATCTCTTGCAAGGGTATGATCACCTTCCAGAAACCTCCTTGGCTTTGATGAGGGTGTAGGCAGTTCATTTGTGCCTTACTGGAGCCTGTCCCTGAGGGGATGCCCAGGGCCAGTGGGCCAAGTGTTTAGGAAGGCAGCCTGGTGTGGTGGGCACAGGGCAGAGTGGGGCTGGGGTTGGACCTGACCACCATTCGGAACGCCATTCAGGATCGCTGACCACTCTGGCTTTGGTTTTCTCCTTCGTGGAGGAGGAGCAGTGAAACCTGTGTCACTAAGTTGTTTCTAAAGGATCAAAAGATGGAGAGTGCTCCAGCCCAGGGCCTGGTGGCTGCTTTCGTGATGGTAGTGGCAAAGGCAGGTGACCGCGGGTTGTCTCTGTTCTCCAGGCCCCTGTGCCTTCGTTCTCCTTGTAAATATGCGTAGCTGCACCCTTCCCAAGCTCAGGGTCCCTGCAGGACACCTGGGCCGACCCCGGCTGCTCTGCTGTGACAGGCGGGCTGGAGGCAGCCAGCTGTGTTCGGAGGCCGCTGGAGCTATGCTTGAGGTCCTCAGAGTCAGTGCTTCCCTTCCTTCATGTGAGGAGAACTCAGAGTGCAGCATCTGTTTGCCTTTGGCCTGCTTCCTGCTGTCCAGGCCCTGCATCCAGGGTGTACCCAGCCCTTCCTGGGCTACCCCCCAGCCTCACCCCTTCTCGAAGCAGGTCCCAGCTCCTCCCTGCCCCGGCCAGAGTGCTCCCTGGCTGCTTCTCTGGGGTCCCCTGCTGCTCCTTTCCTTTCTGTGGGTTTTCTTCAGCCCCAGCATGTCACCGGGACCCTATCCACCCGCTCCCCTCCGCCCCCCCGCCGGCCGCAGGCAGCCCCGCGTAGGCTGTAGGAAATACTTTGGGGACGACCGCACATGCTCCCCTGGGAAGCAGCCCTGGGTACGGTGGCTTTCTGGCTCTTTGGCCCTGGCTGACATGAAGAAACACATTTTATACTGCGACAGAGTAGAGGGAGAAGTATGGGTGCACGCGGGGAAAACAAGGATCAGGAGAGGGTCCCGCCCACAGTGAGCTCCAGTGCCTTCCTGGCTGTGCCGTGTCCTGCTGCTTGTGGTTTTCATGCCGCTTTGGATTTCCTGGATGGAGGGCGCCGGACTGCAGTTTCAGACGCCATGGCTTGGCCATTCGTGGAGCCTGAGGGTGGGGAGGGGGTTCTGCATGAGAGGCCCGCTGGGCAGAGCAGGGGCAGCTGGGTGGGGACGGGCAGCCTGGAGGGGGTGGGGTCGGGGCGCCCTGGGCCCTGGAGGGAGGGGCTTCAGGGTGGATGCTCCCTTCCCAACCTAGTCTGGCTCCAGGGGAAAGAGCCCTGGACTAAATCAGGGTGCCTGGCTTCATGTCCCGCTTCTGCCACTTGGTAGCTGGGAGATGTTGGGCATCTGACTTCACCCTTCTGTGCCTTGGTGTCTCCTACAACCTGGAGCCCTGCCCCCCGCCCCTTACTGTCCTCTCTGCCAGTCAGCCTGCATCAGAGGGGTCTAGTGGCCGGACCAGACCTGCTGATGCTTCTTCCCAGACCTCGGGGTGGAGTTGCTCGGAGTGTGGGGCACCCACTGACTGGCCCGCTCTCTTGCAGCCCTCCAGGATGGCTGCCATGCTGGGGGACACCATCATGCTGGTCAAAGGCCTTGCCAAGCTGACCCAGGCGGCCGTGGAGACCCACCTGCAACACCTGGGCCTTGGCGGGGAGCTCTTTGTGGCAGCCAGGGCCCTGCAGTCCACGGCTGCGGAGCAGATCAGCTGGGTTTTGGGGCAGGTGCAGGTAAGGAGGGTGGCAGAAGTGGGTGGCAGGAGGGGCTGGCCTGGGGCTCTGGGCGAGGCCAGCAGAGGTCTGGCTCGGGAGACCTGCTGTCCTTCTGGGTGCCTCCCGGACCTGGGACAGCCCCCCCGGGAACTGGTGGCCCAGACCCCAGTTCACTTTACAGATGAGGAACTTCCTGCCTGAGTGTGGCAGTTCTCCTGCGGGCCTGGCGAGGCGCCCAGCAGGTGCCCGGAGGCTGTCTGGCTTCCCCAGGACCAGGGAGTGGGGCTTGTCAGAAGCAGGGCAGAACCTGGGTGTCCTGGCTTTGGGCTGGGAGGGAGCAGGAGCTCTCCTACAGATCCGGCTGAGGGCTGCTCACGCGGTGGAACATGGGCTGCCCCATGTAGGGGGTGGGGGTGGGCACAGGTACTTCTCTCACGCTGGCTTCACTCCCCACAGGGTCAAGATCAGCACCAGGAGCCTTATGCCGAGAGCTTCGATGACCCAGAAGCAGAGTACGCTGGGCCTCAGACTACGGGGGCCCCCACAGATTTCTCCGTGGCCTCTTCTCCTCACCGGTCACCGCCCCCACCCTGGGGTCACACTGGTAGTGAGGGTCCAGCTCCAGCCTACGCGGCCAGTGGACCCTTTAGGGAAGCCGGGCTCCCGGGCCAGGCTGCCTCCCCTCTGGGCACGGTCACTGGGAGGCTCTTTGGAGACCCTAGAGATGCACTTGCGGCCGCAGGCCTTCCGCGAAGGTTCTTCCACCAGGACCAGCCCCCCGTGGGGGGCCTCACCTCGGAGGACATTGAGAAGGCCCGACAGGCCAAGGCTCGCCCCGAGAGCAAGCCCCACAAGCAGATGGTGCGTCCCAGATGGCCAGGTGGAGTGGGACTGGGGTGGCCGCTGCTTCCGGTGGCTCTGGTGTCAGTCCTTCCTTTGGGGACGTTCTCGAATGCCGTGGTCTGGAGTTTTCGGGGACACAGAGGCCTCCTCTTGGTGGAGTATGCTGCCAGGTGGAGCGGCCGCCTTTGGGGGTGGAGCGGAGCAGTGGGGGGCTGCGTGAAGCTCTGCAGGCTCATCCCGTCCCCGTTCGCCCATTCCGTGAGGTCTCTTTCCTTGCCCCCTCTAGCTCAGCGAGCACTCTCGGGAGCGGAAGGTGCCGGTTACACGGATTGGGCGGCTGGCCAACTTCGGAGGTAAGGTGGCTGTGTGCACCCATGCCGCCTCGCCTGCCCTGGGCCATCCGCTCGGCCACCGCGGGGCCTGCATGGAGGTGGGGGAGGGTGGGGACCCGAGGGGCCGCGGGGAGGCCATTGGCGCCTGACTGAGCTGCTCCTGACCTTTCTCCCCGGGGGATGGTCCAGTGACTGTATCCCACTCTGCCTCTGTCACCCCTGGGGGACCGTGTCTGCAGCAGCAGCCTTTCCCTCCTGTCACTGAGCCCCGATGCCGGGACGGGGCTGGGCAGTCGACCTTCCTTGTGGGGCCGTGGAGCTCCCAGAGTGGTTTATGCCCCTGACCGGCCTCGCAGAGATCGTTGGCTGGACCCCCACAAGTGGCAGGTGTCAGTGGAGGGCTAACCAGGCGCTGTGGCCTTGAGTTCTGTCGGGGAGTCTGCGCGGTTGGGAGCTCTATCCTTTTCTTTGGAGCTTTGAGTCATGTTGTGTCCAGTTCACCTGTGCTGAGTCGCGAGGTGATTTTGGAGTGAAGCCCTCGTACCTGCTGCTGTAACCTCACGTTGTCCTTTCCTCTCCTGAGCAAGATGCAGGTCGCTGTGTGTGTCTGCCCCATGACCTGCTTGCCTGGCGCTTCTAAGTGTCCCGCCTGTATACCGGCGGTCACGCACGCCGTGCTCTGCAGCCGCTTCTCCCCGAGACGCCCTCCCGCTCCTCATTCGGGGTTGGCTCTGTGGCCCCGGGGGCCTGGCCCTTGGAACTGGACCCGCACGTGGGCTCTGACACTGAGTGATGGCTGCTGGTCTTCCCGATGTGCAGAGCCCGCTAATGGGATGGAACTTTCTCGAAGCTGTTGTTCCATTGCTGCTCTTTTTTTTTTTTTTTTTTAAGATTTTATTTATTTATTTGTCAGATAGCACAGGAGTGAGCACAGGCAGATAGAGTGGCAGGCAGAGGCAGAGGGAGAAGCAGGCTCACTGCTGAGCAAGGAGCCCGATGTGGGACTCGATCCCAGGACGCTGGGATCATGACCTGAGCCGAAGGCAGCTGCTTAACCAACTGAGCCACCCAGGCGTCCCCCATTGCTGCTGTCTTAAAAATTTGCCATCTGCTCCTCCTTAGCTGCTCCAGAGTCCAGCCCAAAGTACCACCTGCGTTTTAGAGCAGAGCTGTGGCTTTATTCCCTCGCGTGGGCTTGCATTCAGCCAGTTCCTCACGCAGCACTGTCACTGCCCGAGGTGCCACTCCCGGGACGAGTTTGAGAACCTGGCGGCCTCCAGGGATCCTTACCCCACAGGAGCCTGGGCACTTCCCTGCTTCCCACAGGGGCTGCTGTGTGGGCAGCACTGGTTACCGGAGTGTTGCGTGGAGGCCGCTTTTCTCCCCAGCATGTCTGAGGCCGGAGCTGTCCCTTCTCGCTCTGTGGTCTTTCTCTCCAGCCCTCTTCCCGTCGCTCTGGGCGGGGCTCAGCACGTGGGCTTCGCTTGGCCGACGGGTTTGGAGTGGAGTGATCCTCGCACGGGGGCTCTTTGTGGGTGAGGCCAGTAGAGGGTCTGTTTGGGAAAAGCGGTCAGAAGGAGGTCGTGGTGGCGAATGGAATTTGATGGAACGCCGTGAATTCCCGGTGAGGGGCAGAAGCCAGGCCCTCGGGGCTGGGGTCAAGGTAGACGAGCGCGGCGGGAGGGGTCATGGGGGAATGTGTGTGCGGCAGATGGCAGCCTCAGGAAGCCCCGGGGCAGGGCTCCCCGTGGGCCAGACCCCGCCTGGGATGGGGTCAGGGTGAGCAGGTGTCCTGTGCCGTCCGAAGCCTCTGGAGCCCGCGCTCGAAGCTGCCCGGGGCCCGGAGCCGTCCTCAGCGTGCGCACACTCGGGGTTCGCCCAGCACTTGGCCACTCCTGTCGGGCTTCGAGGCGGGAGGGTGGTGGCAGGGAGCATCCAGTCCTGGGGAGAACGTGGCGTTCTGGCTCTGGAGGGGAGTTCTGGGCTTTCAGCTGCATCCCGAGGTGGTCACGCTGTGTGTTACGACCCTTCAGCCAGTGTGAAATCAGTTTAGTGGGTCAGGATTGGCATTTAAATAACAGAGTAAAACTGAATAAAAGATCAGAATTAATATAGATTTTAGAACTGTTTGTGTTGCAAAAAACCGTTTTTTCTCCAGAGCTACAAACATCCTGCTTTATACCTGTGGTTCACTGTATTGCGAAGTTTGTGGTTTACTGGTGGGTTGTCTAAACAGTGAGGTAACATTCCTGCTTTGTTATTCTAGAAAACACTTCTGATCTTTCTTCCCCTTGTGGGGTGTGATGTGGACCAACAGGGATAGGAATTTTTTGCAGGAGGGGCATGAAGGAAAGGGATCACTGTAGATACCCTGGGAGGCAGGCTTGGCCTTGAGAAGGTCAACGGCAGGTATCCAGCAGGTGGACGTGGATGGGTGGGAGTCCTGGGTCTACTTCGGCTCAGGTGTTGTAATGGCTGAGATGTTGTGAGCAGGGCGAACTGTGGATATTAGGTCTTGTTAAGGAGTGATATCAAAGATGGGGTCAGAACTGGGCTTTAGGTCGTCACAGTAACAGGTTATAATTCCAGCCTTGCTCCCTTATGACCTTGGACCTTACCTAGATTTTCCCGTCTATAAAATAGGGATTCCGAGAGCCAATAAGTTTTTATGTATTCGTCTACTTTCTCAGGGTAAAGAGAGAAGGGAGAAGGGTCAGCATGTGTGTTAGAAACACTAGCAAGTGGGAAAGGAAGCACCCAGCCCAGCAGAGTCAGCCTCCCAGGAAACACTGCCCGGGAGAGGAGTCACTCAAGCCCACGGGGGCTCAGTGTCCTGCAGCTCAGAAGGGAGGGGACCGGGAAAGAGCAGGGAGCTACACGCTTTCCTCGCTGCAGCCCCCCGGCCCATGCCCCGTAAATTCAGGATTGCACACAAAGCTGTGGTTTCTAGTGCTTAGCATGGAGCTGCCTTCGTCCTTCTCCTGCTAAACAGTCTTGTGGCCACTTTGGCAGAAGTTTTCTGCACCTGCACGCAAGTTCCTGAGTGATGTGGCTGTACATTCATCTTCTGTCTCGGTCCCCCAGCCCTACCTTCTACCTGGAAGTCCCCTCTCACCCGAGATTGCTTCTGCTTCTCTCTCCCCTAAGATTAAAGATTTAAGTAAGTTTGATGTATCCCGGTATGGGTGTATTAGTATGAATCCCAGCAGGGAATGGTCCTGACACCGGAGACTGGGAATAGAGGTTGGAGTGTTCTTAGCTTCTTCAGGATTTAACTGTGTGTGTATTGCGGGGAGAGGGGGCCTTTTTGGGAGGGGAAATAGAAGAGAGGATGGGGTGGGAGTCAAGTGTTTGGGACAGAAGATCTGGCCCAAAATAGAAGAGGGGACTCTAAGAGAAAGGAGGGTTCAGGACCCCCACCACTGTAAAAGGGTCACCAAGCTGTGGTCCAGAGTCTTCTCCTGGTGTAGAATTTTTTGTCAAAGGCTCTGGCTATTTTTCTCAATACAAAAAAGTTTATAAACCATAAAACCCCAAAAGAACATGGAGAAGACCAACACATATTTGTGAAGTCCTGCAAAGCCCCAGCATGTACAATCTGGAGTGCACAGCGACTCGGGGGAGACAACCCAGGATCAGACGAGTGTCACCCATGGAGCTCTGTTGGATTTGCCTACTGCCAGCGCAGTGAGGTAGGTCTGTGGCGCTCTCCCAGCACGTGAACGGACCCTCCTTTTCTCCTTTAGGCCCCACGACACTCCTACTTGCCACAGCAGGGCAGGACCCTGGCTCTGGGCACCACAGAGAAGCCATGGCTTATGGTCTTTCTAGAAGCCAACAAGAAAAGCCCAGAATTTACAAAGGTTAAGACATGTCGCCTCTGCTTCAGATGCCCGTCCCTGGGCAGCTCGAGGTGGGCCCAGAGGTATAGTTCTGAGACCTGTCCTGGCGCACTCATTCTTAAAACCCATGCACGCATGCGCTGTGCGCAGTTGGCCCAGCCCAATGCCCCGATGGATGGATCGGGTAGAAGGGAGTCCTGGGTCCTGGGATCAGACGTCTGGAACAGGAATCCACTCTTACACATAGAGATGACTTTCAGCCAGTCCTGGCTTCCCCTGTGCCCCTTCCCCGAGTGCACCCTCACCTCGCCTCCCTGCACCAGCTGTTTTGGTTCAGACCGGTCCTGTCTTCCAGGAGGAGGAGATCACACCTCATCTCCCACGGAGCAGGGCAGGTGGTGGGCTTTCAGGGGCCCGCTCTTCGGCCCTCGTGTCCTTACTGGCCAGAACAAGGTGGTTGCGTGGGCTCTCCCAGTAGTTGTGTTCCCTGGTGCTGGAGCAAGTATTTGCTGCCCACTGAGCGCGCTGAGGCCCCGCGAACACTGCCGGCCGGAGAGCCTTACGATTACAATACACGACACTGCAGAGCCAGAATATTTATATTATGGGGAAAAAGGTTAACACGCACAGGATCCATTGCCTTCACCCAGCTGGAGCCGTTGGCCTGGCGGGAGTGGAGCCCAGGGTGTGGTTATCCAAGGGAGCAGGATGGTGTGGGGAGGCCTGCAGCTGTCCCCACAGTGATCTGCTGCGGCTGCCTGTGGCTCAAGACAGTGGTCAGTGGGGCAGGAGGGAAGGAAAACCCCTGCTGCACCCTTGGGAGACTCCCTCCCACACGGTGTAGTGGCTCGTGGGTTGGACCCGTCCATCTAGTCTCCTGCTTCATCTGTACACCGTGGCCATTGGGGAGATCACGATCACGTCTCCTTCTCAGAACGGGAGACAGCTTCCCTGCCCAGGCCACTTTCAAGACCTGGAGATGCTGATGACGCCCAGCAGGAAGGGATTTTCTCCCCAGTGTGTGGCTGGAGTTCATTTGCCTGCTGCCTTCCCTGGCCCCCCGCCAAGAGGGAAGGGGGTGATGCTGTGGATCCTGGCTGTGTGGCTGAGTCAGCCGCCCCCTACCCACCCTATTCCCGCTTCTCTGCTCTGCCAACTGCTGCCTGCCCTGCACAGTGTCCCCATCACGGGAGGCTGGCCCCCACCCACCGTAGCTTGGTTTGGGGCCTCTGGGAGCCATGCAGGGCTAGGGAGGAGGGCAGGCTCCCTTCCCAGCAAGCTGGGGGCCGGTTTCCATGGGCACGAGGCCCCCGTGTGACTGCTGCTCTGCCGGGAGGGGCACTTTCGGGGCTGGGGTGGCAGCTCGTGCTGCTTGGCCTGGTGGCCTCGCCCTCTGTGGGTGTAGCACCTGGCTCCCTTGGGTCTGCGCTCTCCTAGGACGGAAGAACCCACCGGGGCCGGTGACCCGGCCGGATTGGCTCCAGGCCTTTAGCAGGCCTCTAGAAGGTGAACTCCACCGCCTCGCCTGCTTTCAGGCTCCGGACGCCCACCATGGGCGGCTGGCCTGGTGCACGGGGACCTCCGCAGTGGGCCCGTGGACAGGAAGACGAGCCCTGTGCGCATGTCGGACCACTTACAGGGGACCTCCGGCGCCTTGGCACTGCCGCCTGCCAACAGCTGGCTTGACTTGAGCCCAGGGTCGTCGGCTGAGCCCGTGGGCCCGGGGACGTCAGGGGTCTTGCATTGGCTTCGGTGAGGCTATTTTGGCCTGTGGCTTAATGTCCTTCATGGGCGTTGGGAAGTTCTGGCCATTTCTTCCAGTGCTGCTGCTGCCGTGTTCTCTCCGCGACGTTGGTTAGATGTGCTGCATGTCTGCGCCTGCGGTGCGTGTCCGTGTCTCCCACGCTCTCGCATCTTCGTCCCTTTTCCGCTTGCCGCTGCGGAGCGGTCGTCTTCCCATCTCCTGTGTGTGTGGAACCCGAGGGAGGCCTGGAGGGTGACAGAGACCTTAGCGGGTCAGGCCCCCCTGCAGAGGGGCTGCTCTCCGAAGGAGCCAAGCACGGCTCCTCCGCGGCTGTGGTGACCAGGTCGGCGCCAGGAGGCGGGAGTGAGGGACCGCGGAGGGCACCAGGCGGGGGGAAACCGGACGCGCAGGAGCAGGAAGACGGAGGGCGATGTGTGGAACGGGCTTGTGGATCAGATCTAGGGAGCAGATGTGATAAGACTGGGCCGGGAGTGACAAGTAGAGTGAAGGGACCCTTGGGAACCCTTGTATTTTTAGAAGGTAAAAGGTTAAGGGATCCCTATTCCCAGAAAAATGCTTTGCTTTAAAGAAATAGTTCACAAGGGGTGGCTGGCTGGCTCAGTCAGAGGAGCGTTGACATGATCTCGGGGTTGTGGGTTTGAGTCCCGTGTTGGGTGTGGAGCCCGTTTTACCAAAAAAAAAAGCATTGACTTGAGGGAGGGGGAGGGGCGCGCGTCACCCTCTGTCCTGTTACGATGTGCCGCCGAGGGTCCACGTGTGTTTCTGCTGCTGGTCATGGGCCTCCAGATGTGAAAACTGAGTAACGTCTTGGTAAAAAAGGAACATATCAAGAAGGAGATGAGGCCACAGAAGAGTGTCCTCCCTGTCGGAAAATAGGGGTGCGAGGTGGAGTGTGCGGCGGTGCTGTGGGGACGCTCAGCCACGCAGGGGCGCGGTGGGTGTCTCAGCAGCAGCACGCGTCCTGGGGTCGTCATGCCGTCACCCCGGGCTCTCGCGGCCCCGTCCCCGCGGTAAGCACACAGACATAGGGTGACCGGGTGTACTTGGCTTTTTTGGTTTTAATTTTGCCAAGAACGTTGAAAACAAATCGAATTGCCATCAGCTATTCTCATGTTTTAGTGACGCAGAAATGCAAAGCACGGGCTCCCAAGACCAGTGACAGGAAGCTGAGTAGCGAGTTTGGTGACCCCCTCGCCGTGGGCGCAGGCAGGCCCAGGAGCCGAGCGGAGCCGTCCCTCAGGGCTGCTGCCATGAGGCCGACGGCTGGGGCGGGGGAGCTGCCAGGAGGAGGAGAGACTTTGGGTCTTGTGTGGCAGAGCCGTGCGCCCGGCCCCTGGCTCCGTGCGCCTGGGTCGCTTGTCCGAAGTCAGGCTTCCGCTCACACAGCTTGATCACTCGGGCTTGATTGTCATCGAGGCTGCGGAGATCGGAGGTCCCGGGGCTGGCGGGCCGTGTGCAGGGCTGACTGCCCGTGGGGTGGCCCATGGGGACACCCGCTTGCCACCCGCATTCCTGGGGGCGCACTCCTGCTTTCCTCTGGCAGCCAGTGCCCGCCCTGCGCCCGCTCAGCTGGGGTGGCGGGGGTGTGGGCACACGGTTTCTGCTTCTCCAGGAGCTGGTCTACAAGGGGCACAGGCGTCCGCTTCGCCCCCAAGGAGCTCTGAGGGAGGTGAGGCCGCTTCCCCATGGCCACGCGCTTGCTTGTGACCGTGCAGGGACCTGAGCTGAGTCCGAGCCTGTGGCGGGCGTCCCTTGCTGGGCCTGAGTGGGGGGCAACTCCGGACCTCCTGGGGGCGCGCCATCCAGGGGACTCCACAGCCCTCCTTCCTGCGGGCCCTGCTCCTAGGCCGCGCTGTGCCCCAGGGCCGGGACTCAGGAACAGCTTGCTGCAAAGCCAGTGTCCTGGCCTCCCCACGCCTGTGTGTGCCCTCTGGCTTAGAAGATGTGTCAGGACAGCACAGGCCCAGAAGGGTGCCTGGCACACAGTCTGTCGTCGGTAGAAATCTCCTGGCCCGGGGCGGTGCCGCAGAAACCACCGTGATCCTTGCTCTGTAAACAGCCTGGGCTTTCTGGCAGGTACAGCGGCTGCTTCCCGCTCGGGCACCTTGCGCCAAGCCTCCTTCCCAGCCGTGCTGTGTGCCGGAGGGTGTTTGGTTTCTCCTTTTCTCAGCCTCTGCTGCCCCTCTGGGCCCAAGCCAGGGTCTGCTCCAGGGCGGCCTCGTTTAGCTCCGATGACCTCCAGGGGGACTGCAGGGAGGGGGAGCTGGGGCTAGGGGCCTGGGAAGCTGGCCCGGGGCCCTCCTGTCTCTGGGGAGAAGCCTGCTACTTCCCCGGCGTTTCTGGGCTGCAAAAGCTCTGTTCGTGAGGGAAAGGCCAGCAGCCTTCCTGGCAGGGGCTGGCACCTCCCCGCCAGCCAGGACGAAGGCCAGACTGCCGACGGCTGCCCCGGGCTGCAGAGCCGGCTCCGTGGGCTGCCGGTCATCTGGCAGGCCTTGCTGCCAGGCCGCGCAGGCCAGGCCGGTGGTGCAGCCCAGCGTGGAGGGGGGCACCGCCCTGAGCGCTGGGGGGACTGAGGTGGGGCCAAAGGGCACGGATTGCACGTGGAGTGAGCAAGTGGGGCTCTGGGCGTCCTCACCAGGCCTCGGGGAGTGCCAGTGGAGGCCTGTGGTACCGCCTCGTTCTGGGAGAAGGAAGAGCCTGGCTGGGCTTGTGCTTCCCTCTCAATGAGGCTCTGAGAAGGGCTGGAAGCTTGCGGGGTGGGGGAGGGCGGTTTATTCTTGGTTCACTGGAGCAGGAGCTCCTGAGGCCAAGGTCAGGGTGGCTAGGCTGGCCGCAGTGGGGAACCTGTCAGCGGGCAGCACCTCTAGCTGCGTGGGAGTGAAGGAGCCTAACGCCATCTTTGTGGAACGTTCTTTTTGTGATCTAATGACAGGTCCTTGTCCTTGGAGAGCTCTGGCCCAGCCTGGCGGCCTAGATATGGCTGGGGAGGGGTGTGACAGAACTTCTGAGGGGGACCATGGGCAGGGGAGCTGGGGGGCCGCCTCTGCTCGCCATGGCCAGGCTGGTTAACCCTAGGCCTGTCTTTGAATGTGATGCAGGTGGAGAAGAATCTAGATGCAGAGACCTTGGTGAGGTCACTAGTTTGAAGGTTACCCGGCTTGTTATCATTTTGCAAAGGCAGACACCTCGCTGGGTGGGGCGGGTGGCTGGGCCCTGGGGAGTTAATGTTTAATGGCAGGGCTGCTCCGGGCCCTCGGGAGCTGGTCAGAGTGGAAATAGTCCTGGCACCCAAATGGTTGGGGTCCCGAGGGCCCTTTCTGGGTGCCTGGCTTCTTCCTGTGGCTGCTGGAGCTCAGCTCACCCTGCGCTGGGCAGCAGGTGGGTGCTTGGAGCGTGCGGGGCCCAACCCAGGGGCGCTCGGAGCAGGCAGGACATGCTAGATTTGGAAGACTCAGTACAAAACCAAAACAGAACTGTGGAGTATCTCGGATAATTTTTACACATGAGGGGACTTGGTAATGTTTCAGTTGTATTACATTAAATAAAATACGTGATGCACGTTGACTTCGCACGCTTATTATTTTTTTTTTTTCATTTTACCGTGGATCCTAGAAAATTTACCCTTCTGCACGCAGCTGGCCTTGTACATTCTTTAGGCAGCACTGCTGTCACCATGTTGAACGGGAGCAGTGACGGTCGTAGGGAGCTGGAGTGCAGCCTGGCCCCACCGGGAGCTCTCACTCTCCCTGGGCTGCTGAGTCCTCCCCACGACCCAGGGGGCCGGAGCCCCTTCCTGCTGTAGAGCTGCAATGCCTGAGGGCAGCTGAGATGATTTGCAGAACGTTGTAAGGTTGGGTTATCTTTGGGTTTTAAAAATTATTGTTCTATTATTTGTTGGCTCTTATATTTTGCTAAATAAAATTTTCAGTAAATTCAGTAACATTTTTCATAACAGTAACAAGTAATGATTGTGCAGAACTGGGAAGACAGAGAAGAACGTGCTGGTTTCCTCACCTGTTAAACAGCCGGCCCTGGGGGAGCTCAGGGCCTCGGGAGTCTTCCGCAACTGCCATAGGTCCCTGCTGTCCCTTCTGCTGTGGCCCGTGAGCTCGCGCACATGTCCTCCACTCTTTGCTAACGGTGCCCCCGGCCAGCGAGAACCGTGCCTCAAGTAGAGGCAGTTGTAGGTCCTAGGCTTTCTGTGTGGCATCCGTGGCACCTGCTGGGTTCCGTGGCTCTCCTGACAGCGGGGGCCGCACTCCCCACCTCTGGACAAAAGGGGTATCGATGAACTTTGATTTTGGCGATTGCGAAACACTTTTTAGATGAGACGTTGTCTGCTGCCCCCATTGTCCTCAGACCACTGTCCACACCTGCCGGGCCCTGCCGGTGAGTCTCCATGGCTTGGACCCAGGATGCCAGCCGTTGCCTTGGCGGAATGTTCTGACTCCCGCCAGCGACTGCTTTCTCACTGCCCTGACGCCTTTCCTTCCAGCGGCCGTGGAGTCAGGGAGATTCTAGCGTTGGAGCTCTTCATGCTGAAGGGTTGGCTGCTTGCGGGGGGTGCCCCGTGGGTCAGGATGTCCGTGTTCTGTTTGTGCTGGGAAACCGCGTCCCACTCCTGCACGTTCCTAGGGCCTTTGCGGCCAGTGAGCAGGGGCTGGAGGAGGCTCTCGATGGGAGGCGCCCCGCCCTGAAAACAGCCCACGTCCCTCCTCTGTCCCTTCTCAGAACATGGGACCGTCAGCGAGGGTCTGGGTTGCTGCGGCCAGTGACCGTAGGGCGCTGCAGCTCAGGGCCTCGCAGATGGAGGGGCGGCGGGCAGACCCCGCACCAGCACCCAGCGCCCCTTCTCTTCCTTGCAGGTCTGGCCGTGGGTCTAGGCTTTGGGGCTCTGGCCGAGGTAGCCAAGAAGAGCCTCCGCCCAGACGACCCTTCAGGTGAGCTGGGCCCCGGGAGGTGGGCGGGTCGGCCCCCAGACCTCCGTGTTCCTGGAGTGTGGGCCTCCAGGAGCCCCCTCCTGGCCTGTGCTCCACATAAATGGCGCCCCGGAGTTGTCTGAGGCCGAGGGCTGCTCTGCGCGGCCCGCCCAGCCCTCCCGGGCTCCTCCGGTGGCCGCACACCCGCCCGCTTCTGGCTGGCTTTGGCCCTGCGGCTGCCTTGCTCTGCTGGGCCGGGGGCTTGTCTGTGCTGCTGGGCCCGACCCCCCAGGGCCCTCGGTGCCCCCCGCCTCCGAGACCCGCAGCCGCCCCTCAGCCCAAGCCCTCTGCCTCTGAGGTGAGCACCACAACTCTGTCCCCTGCCTCCCAGTCTGTGAGGTCACAGCCGTCAGTCCCCGCAGTGTGGGTGGCAAGGTCGGGCAGGACCCCGCGGAGAAGGGTCGGCAGACTGGCTGCTCCGAATTCTGTGGGGCTCGCGATGCCGTGACGCTGGGCCGGGGGCGGCCGGGGGCGGCTGGGGGCGCCTGGGCTCAGTGGGCTGGGGCTGTGGGAGTTCTCCCTCCCTGGGGTCCTGGGGCTGCTGCGAACAGTGCCGGGAGCCTTCTGCTCGGTGGGTTTATCGGATGGATTCGAAGATCTGGGACGGTGCCCCCTGGCTCATTCATGGAGCTTCAGCTCCTTTCTGGGGGGGTGCCCGGGGACACCCCGCTGTGCTCTTGCACCGTGACCCCCGAAGCCCAGGCTAGGGACCCTGAGAGGGGCCGGCCTTACACCTGGACGGCCCCTCTTCGGCTGCAAGACCCTCCTGTGGGGATGGGGGGCCTTGTGGAGAGAGGGCACTGGCCCGTCCCCACCGGCCCGAGAACGGGGTGCCCAGGGCACATCAAGTGTCCTTGGAAGGGGCCGGAGGACAGAGAGGATTTAGTGAGGGTATTTTTAGTGTCAGCTTTGAGACGCGTTGGGAAGTGAAGCCTGGCTTTCTTGGAACGAAAAGCCGGCGTTCTCTGCGCCTCCCAGCCCCGGACACTGGCTGCTCTCTGGGCACCTCAGCCAAGCGGATAAGAGGCAGCACTGGCTCCAGGGTTACATCTGGTGACCTTCGTCAGGGAAGTGGTGACCCTGGCTGGGGGTCAAGGGGCCTAAGGACCATGGCCCGAGAGCCAGGGTCAGGGGGCCTGGGCAGCGCCCAGGCTGCGTTCCAGCCCCGAGTGGGGTCTGGAGCCCGTGGCCTGGAGGACACCGACCGGCCCGGCTCAGTCGGCGCCAGCAGAGCCTCTCCTGAGTGGGGGGCCGCCCACCATGGCCCGGCTCTACCAGGCGGCCCCAGAACCGGCCATGCCCAGGCAGGAGCACGTACCTCCGGGCCGTGGGGCGGGGCTGCCTGGAATGGCCGAGGGGGCCAGTCCCCACGTCTCAGGAGCGCTACAGGCGGCCCGAGGCTGTGTGGGGGGGCACAGCTCTGCCTCCTCCCCACCTTTCCACAGGGGCCCAGGGGCTGGGGGGGCAGTGCACACAGAGGGGTCCCCCCCTTCTCAGCTCTGACTCAGGCAAGGGGGTGATGTGGGGCCCCTTTTTGGCCCAGCCTCGGGCGGGTCCGGCCTCGTGCAACTGCGCTCAGGGTGGGGGGCAGAAGATCCACGCGTGCTCTTGGGGGCTTCTTGTTTGCAAACTGGGTGTCCTTGGGGCTTAGTCCCCATTTAGTACCCATGTTCCCCCCTCACCCCCCCGTCTGTCAGAGGCCGGGCTGGAAGCAGCGCCCGGGGTGGAGTGTGGCAGCGCACTGGCCACCCGACCTGTTTCTTCCTGGAGGACGTGGCTCCCGCGCTCCGAGCACTGGGCCAGGCCTGTGCTGATGTGGGCTGAGGAGTGCCAGGCACCGTGGGGACAGCTGTGGGCACAGATCTAACCAGGCTCACAGGACAGTGCAGGGAAAGCGGGGGTGTCCCAGGGCTGGAGGAGCTGGCGGGGAGGCCTTCTGACCAGGGCCGACTCGGTGCTGGGGCCGGGCCGTGCTGGGGTTGGGGTGAGTGGATGGACGCCAGAATGGGCCCTGACATCCCGTGGCCTCACCCCGCAGCCTGCCTCCCCTGCTCGTAGCGGACAAAGGTCATCTGCGCCCCTGAGGTCACCGCGCCTCGTGGGCCTCCGCAGGCAGAGGGGGAAGGCAGACGGCAGCTGGCCGAGTGCTGTCCTTGACCCTGTGCGCTGTTCCCGGCCAGCGGCCCCCTCCCGCAGTGAGCTTGCCTTGTGACCGCAGGGATACAGATGACCGTTGTCCTGTATGTGAGCGGGAGGGACAGTGATGGGGTCCTCACATGGGTCCCTCCAGGTCCCTCCCTCCTGGTGCCCGTTCCCTACGTGCCACGGACCATGGCCTTCCGTGGTGAAGATCAGGCCCCGGGGACAGATCCCGAGGAGGGGCTCCCCGTGTGTAAATGCGTGTGCGTGTGTACGTCAGGCGGCTGCTGGTCAGGCCTGGGAGACCCGGGTGGCCTGGAGGGCCTTGCCCAGCCTCGGGTGGGTGGGTTGCGTAACACCTCGGAGTGTTACTTGTGTTGCTGGTTTCAGGGGTGCTCCGGAGGCTGGAGCCTGCGTCAGGGCTCCCGTTCCTTCACGCTGAACTTGAGAGTCCCCCCCCGAAGTTCTGTGTCGTCCCTGTTTTTTTTTTTTTTTTTCTTTTTTTAAAGATTTTATTTAGAGAGAGAGCGAGTGAGCACAGGCAGACAGAGTGACAGGCAGAGGCAGAGGGAGAAGCAGGCTCCCTGCTGAGCAAGGAGCCCGATGTGGGACTCGATCCCAGGTCGCCGGGACCATGACCTGAGCTGAAGGCAGCCGCCCAACCAACTGAGCCACGCAGGCGTCCCTGTCGTCCCTGTTTTTATGAGGCTGGAGCCTGGGACGGCGCTGGGGTGCACCCAAGCTCCCTGGCTTCGCGGGCTGAGCGAGGAGACAGGCGCGCATGGCTTCCCAGACCCAGCCCTGTCCTCTCGCCGCACGGCCTGGGGTGGCCTGGGTGAGGCCTGCGGACGCCCCGGGAGGGGACGGCGGGCTGTGCTGACCCGGCTCTTGCCCACAGGGAAGAAGGCCGTGCTGGATTCCAGCCCCTTCCTGTCGGAGGCGAACGCGGAGCGTATCGTGCGCACACTGTGCAAGGTGCGCGGGGCGGCGCTCAAGCTGGGCCAGATGCTCAGCATCCAGGGTGAGTGCGCGTTGGGGGGTCACTCGGGAGGGGACGGGGGTACGCCCCCGTCACCGGCCCCTCTCGCTCATGTCCTGGCTGTTGACCAGCCGAGAGGCTTAAAAGACCTTAAAGTAGGCGTGTGTGGTCGTTGCTCTTGCTTCCCTGGGGGTGTCCTGGCACCTAGAGGTGGTCCCGACCAGCTGGTGAGAACCTGCTGCTGTCCGCACCCCCTGCTGCCTCGCGTGGGGCTTGGAGGGTGCTGGGGGGCGGCCGCAGGCCTGTCGTGGCAGGATGCTGGGGACATGGGGTGCGTGGGCCTCAGCAGGCAAGGCCAGGACGAGTGGCTGAGCAGAAGGGCCGCGGTGGGGGTGCCCCAGAGGCCTGGCTCCTGCAGGGGAGAGGCTTGAAGACAAGTCCCCCAGCGGGCGTGCAGAGGGGCTCCCGGGAGGGCATGGGATGGAGTTAATCCCCAGGGCAGGCAGGGTGTGTCTGAGCCCACGACCCCCACGTGGTGACTCCTTCCCCGGCCAGGGTCAGAGATGCACGCCCGGCTGCCTGGAAGCCTCCTCCGGGGCCCAGACACAAAGGTGCTGCCAGAGCGGGCAGCAGGGGGCCAGGGTGGCGGCTCGCGGGACTTGTGTGCGGGACGTGGCGCTCCTGCCCACAGGGTGTGGCAAATCATTTGGGAACACTGCCACTGCAGCCACCACCGTGGGAGGAAAGCTGACCGGAGCGGCCTCGGGCAGAGCCACCACGGCTCCAAAGCAGCACATTAGGAACAGGGTCCGAAGGGAAAAACAACGGTTCTCTGTAGGTGGCCAGGTTCTGGGTGTGTCTGAGATCTTACTCGGCTTTATTTCTGAAATTGGCTTCTGTAATTCTGTGAATTTGCTTCCATAGGGTTACTTCTGTAACCCTAAAAAGCTTTGCCCGTCATTTCTAGGAAACCTACTTTCTCAGGTCTCTGGGTGAGTTAGTGAGCTGCAGCCCCTGCTGCCCCACGCCGGGGCCCTCGGGCTGCACAGATGCCCTCCGCGCCCTGGGGAGAGGCTGGCTCCGGCCTCCGTTGTTGGCTGTGGGGCCCCTGGAGTGTGCGCAGCCCGGCCCATGGCCCTGTGTCCTCCCTGGAGCCTCTGTCCATGGCCCTGGGGGCCGTGGAGGGGGCTGCTCTGCTCCTGACCTCTGTGCCTGCTGAGGGGTTAGCCCTCTGCTAATTTCTGGTACCTTCTAGATGATGCTTTCATCAACCCCCACCTGGCCAAGATCTTCGAGCGGGTGAGGCAGAGCGCGGACTTCATGCCACTGAAGCAGATGACGGTGAGCGGACGGGGCCTGGGGGGCTGGGTGTCTGGGTCCTCTGCCCTTCCCCCCTGCCTTGGGGGGCAGCTGCCGCAGCAGGTAGGAGGGCGCAGCCTGGGGGTGCTTTTCAGGGTGCCCCCCACACGGGCTGTACTCACGGCCCCTCCCGGACCCCTCTCGCCAGAAAACGCTCAACAGTGACCTGGGCCCCGGCTGGCGGGACAAGCTGGAGTACTTCGAGGAGAGGCCCTTCGCGGCTGCCTCCATCGGGCAGGTGCACCTGGCTCGCATGAAGGGTGGCCGCGAGGTGGCCATGAAGATCCAGGTAGGCAGCTGGTGTGTGCTTCCACGCCCGTGGTCGCTGCAGAGGGCCGGGCTAAGGCCCTGCAGTGCTGGGGCCTCTGCACCCTGCACCCCCGCGCGCACTCCCCTCTCCAGGGCAATGCCTGGGTCTGCTCAGCACCGGCCCCAGGAAGGACCTGCTGAGCGAGCAAGGGTAGAATGGCCTCCCTGCGAGCTCAGTGTGGGTGGGGCCAGGGGCCAAGCCAGCCTCTGGGGGGGCTCTGGCTGCTGGTGGGGGACAGACATGGAGAAGGAAGCCATGAGGGGACCTGGGGGTTCCTGGTAGCATCGTAGCATCACATCTGTCCCTCACCCAAGTATGGCGTCTGTGGGGGGACTGGGCTGGGAGAGCAGGGCTCCCCTGCATGGCCCCGCCTGCCCGGGACCCTTCTGCTCCCCCCGCAGTACCCCGGCGTGGCCCAGAGCATCAGCAGTGATGTCAACAACCTCATGGCTGTGCTGAACATGAGCAACATGCTTCCCGAAGGTCCGAGACTGGCTGCGGGTCAAGGGCAGGCATGCAGGATGGGCGCTGGGGACCTGCGGGGGCGGCCCTGGGGAGCCCTGAGCCCCTGCTGACGTCCTCCTCCCCGGCGCAGGCCTGTTCCCCGAGCACCTGATCGACGTGCTGAGGCGGGAGCTGGCCCTGGAGTGTGACTACCAGCGCGAGGCCGCCTGCGCCCGGAAGTTCAGGTGCGGCTCATGGCTAGTGGCTCCCACAGGGGAGACAGAGGGGCTCGAGGCAGGCCCCCAGGGAGGGCGGTGAAGGCCCCTGTGGCTCTGAGGGGTGGGTGGCGGCGATCATGGCCCAGTGTCATCCCTGGGGTGGGGGGGAGGCTCTGGAGCCAGCATGTGACCCCCCCAAGCTGCCCACCAGGGAGCTGCTGAAGGACCACCCCTTCTTCTACGTGCCTGAGATCGTGGATGAGCTGTGCAGCCCCCATGTGCTGACCACAGAGCTGGTGTCTGGCTTCCCCCTGGACCAAGCGGAGGGGCTGAGCCAGGAGATCCGGAACGAGGTATGTCTGACCGTGGCCTTGGGCCCCAAAGGGCCCTTATGGGGATGAAGGGGACAGAGAGGGCTGTTGTGTTCCCCCTGCCGGGGAAAACCTGGAGTCAGGAGTCCCTGTGTGGGCAGTGGGTGGGGCGACCAGAGGAGCGGGGCGGGTGGGAGGGGGTTCCCCAGGCCCCAGACTTGGCCTGGCACTGCCATGACCGGGGCTGCCCTGCCGTCTCCCCCAGATCTGCTACAACATCCTGGTCCTGTGCCTGAGGGAGCTGTTCGAGTTCCATTTCATGCAGACGGACCCCAACTGGTCCAACTTCTTCTACGACCCTCAGCTGCACAAGGTGGGCCCATGGGAACTTCACTGGAGAGGGGTCTCTGCGAGCGGGGGTCTCGGCCCCCTTCTCCACCAGGCTAAACCTCTGAGGTATTGCCCCTTCCCAGGTGGCTCTTCTGGACTTTGGGGCAACTCGGGAATATGACCGATCCTTCACGGACCTCTACATTCAGGTTGGCGTGGGGCTGGGGCCTGGGGCGGGAGTGACGGGGCTGCCGTCCTCCACCCCCAGGGACTGTGGGTGAAGAGGCCTGTTGGGCTCACAGGCCGGAGGCTTGGAAGGAGCAAAGGGGACAAGGGTGGGGGGTAGGCCACTGGGCTCCCTGGCCCCACCGGGAGCACCTCCTCCGCTGCCGCTCACGGTCCCTCCCGGGTGCCCGTCCAGATCATCAGGGCAGCTGCCGACAGGGACAGGGAGGCGGTGCTGAAGAAGTCCATCGAGATGAAGTTCCTCACTGGCTACGAGGTCAAGGTCAGCTCCCCACGGCCTCTTGGGCTCCGCAGGCCCCCGTGTGTGGGGAGGGTGGACAGTGGGCTGCTTTTCCCCAGACCTTGACTGGTACCCTCGAGGGCTCTCCTCAGGCCTCCCTTCACCCCTCCTCCATCGAGGTCCTGGGCGTGGTGGGATGAGGGCGTGAGTGAGCCTGGGGGAGCGTCGGGAGGCCGGCACCCCTCTCGCAGCCCAGTACATCTGGAGCGGCGCCGGGTGAGCGTGGGCGGATGGCACAGCCCGGCCCCCTGCCGACGTCTGGGGGTGGCCCGGCAGGGGCTGGAGCCGGGTCCTCAGCCCTTTGAATGGGTGGTGCCAGTCTGTGTTCCTGTGCCCTGAACTGGCACCGGAATTCCCCGAGAGCAGCCCTTTCCCCTTCTCGCCCAAGAGGGGTGCACAGGCCACAGCCAAGCCTCCAGGCGCACAGCGGGCTCCCCTGGCCCAGCTATGGTGCCTGTCACGTCAGTTTAATACTCAGATGCCCCCCCCGCCCCCGAGCCTCTCCTCCCCTTCAACACCGCCTGCTGGGAGAGCTCTGGGCCGGGCCACGGGCCCACTCACCCCGCGGCCCCCTTCAGGCCATGGAGGACGCCCACCTGGACGCCATCCTCATCCTGGGAGAGGCCTTCGCCTCGGAGGAGCCCTTCGACTTCGGCACGCAGAGCACCACCGAGAAGATCCACAACCTGATCCCCATCATGCTGAAGCACCGGCTCGTCCCGCCCCCCGAGGAGACGTACTCCCTGCACAGGAAGATGGGGGGCTCCTTCCTCATCTGCTCCAAGCTGAAGGCCCGCTTCCCCTGCAAGGCCATGTTCGAGGAGGCCTACAAAAACTACCAGCAGCAGGCGGCGCGGCCCTCCGCTTGAGCCCCGCGCCCCTCCGCTTGAGCCCCGCGCCCGCCGCGCCCCGCTCCTGGGTCAGGCTGCCCGGTGTGTGCTCAGCCCCTGCACGAAGCAGAGACATGATGGCAGGTTCCTCCCTTGTCGGCAGGCAGTGTCCGTCCTGTGAACGCGGGGCAGGGCGGGCCTGCGGGGGGATCCCTGCCCCCAGAAATACGGAGAAGCCTTGTTGGATTTTACTGGACGTACGTAGAGGATGAGGCTTGTGTGATTCTAGGAGATTCGTGTTTTGTGCCCTTTGTTCCAGCCTGTGCTCCCAGCGGTGCGACAAGCGCTGCTTCCCTGCATGAGGCCCCGCCTGCTCTTGGGCTGGGCTGTGCACTCTGGACAAGTGGAAGCTTCTGGACCTGTGGAAGGGGTCAGGAGCAGTTCGTGCTAGAAGTCAGCGTGTGGAGGCCCCTCTCTCCCTCTCCAGGCCCAGGGGCTTTCGTGGAAGATGAATGTGCCAGTGTCACCTGGTTAGACCCGAGGGGTCACCACAGGCTATTAATTTTTGTACAATTCTTGTAATTGTCTGATTTGTTTCAATATTAAAAAGGACAAAAACCCACCGTCTTAGCATCGTGGTGTGAATTTCTCTACACTTAGTGGGCATCGAGCTGATGGGTGACCAGCCCAAGGTCCTGTCACACTCCAGGCCACCTCCAGATGCATCTGGACACGCAGCCCAAATTCCTTTCCGGGGGGGGGGGGGGTGGCGCATGCCCCCTGCACCCACCACACATACGGAAGAGCCAGCTGCCTGGCCTGCTTCCCAGGGGACAGGCTGTGGCTGGGGGATGCCTCCCCGCAGCAAACTAGCGTGGGCATCGGGGATCCCTGCCGCGGGCCCCCCCCGACAGGTGCACCACGACAGGTGAAGGACGCGGGGAGACCACTCCAGGACAGGATGGGAGGTCTGACTGGTCTCGGTGACAGCAGCTGGGGGCCTGGCGCCTGATGCCACCTGTTCTGAACCCTTGTCAGAGCAGTCATGGCCCTTTGGAAGGCTGTTTTTGTGCACTGTTTACATGTATTCTGCCTTCTGGGACATTCGGGGGCCGGCAGGGTATAGGAGCAATGTGGCTGCTGAAGGTCGGGATCCTGGACTCAGGACCTGGAACGAGGGCAGCCACACGGTCCGAGCTCCCTCTCTGCTCCCCAAGAGCCCGCAAACTGGTCCACGGCCGGGCCCTCTGCCTACGTGCGCAAGTCATCATCTGGGGACACGGCTGCGCTCATTTGACAGTGGCCACAGAGCCTGCAAAGCGGAAGCTTTCACTGGCCCGCAAGGCGCTCGTTAGAGCAGTGACCCGCCCAGAAAGGTCAGGAAGGTCATTGCTGTGCCACGGAACCAGGGAGGGGGCCTCAGGGTAACTAGGCGCAGCCGGCCTCAGATCTCCGGTAAGAGCCCGCGGGCTGGCGGCGCTTCCCGGACGGGCCGCTCTAACCAAGTCAGGGACGAGAGTAGAGGCGCTGACGCCCCGTGGCCGCTGGCCCGCAAACAGCAGGCCGAAGCCCAGCCTGCCGGCGGGTCGGTGCAGGCGGGTCGGTGCAGGCGGGTGCGACGACCTGCGGGTGGGGGCGGGGGCCTGGCTGTGCAGAGGGTCCCCCGCGGGGCAGGTGCGCAGAGCAGGCCGGGCCTCACTCACCGCTGACGTGCGTTCTGGAAGTGCTGGCCAGACGAGAAGGGATGCCGCCCTTACCTGAGCTGCGGGCTGGAACCGGGAAAGTCCCCGGTTAAACTAATCCCGTCCGTCCGCAGGCTAAGGCGGGCACTGGATGAGGAGGGGACTGGCGGGGAGCAGGATCTAGGAAGACAGAAGAGTCAGTCACCTTTCCTCCGCGGCTCAGACCTTTCAATCAGGGAAAGAAAGACAAGACCGTCAGGTCTAACAGCTCCCTGTTTTATTGCAATACATCAAACTCCGGTTAATATTGATACCAACAGCAAATACTGGCGAGGAGTCTTGTTACATTTTTGACTATCCCACCTTAAAGACTTCTGTGCAAAAGAATCCACACCATTGTCTGGTAGCCGAGAATCGCTTATAAACCTCCCTAAGACATCGAGGGCATAAAACCGAACAAAAGGAGAGAGGCCGAAGCAGTATCTTTTTCCCTTCCATACACGTATTTGTCAGCATTATACCCTAAACAAAAAAACTGATTACACCTAGGCCATGCAAAACTGTACAGTAATATTACAATGAGGAAAAAACCCTAAAAAATTTATAAAATAAATGATATTACACTATCAAATTAAAAAGCAGGTAAATTTGTTTCACGAAGTTTCCAGGTTTGTTCTCATCAGTCGCCCCATAAGTGACGTGGCTCCTTGGGTGTGGCCCTCGTGCCCGGGAAAGGGCGTAGGGCGGCCCGCTGGCCAGCGCTAAGGGGCCGAGGGCTCCGGCGGAAGTCGGCCCTCTCACCCAGAACGACTCTGCAGAGGATCTGGACTCGTGACACAGTCAGAACGAGGAAAGCGGTCTAACGGGCGCAGTGATGGGTCATGCAGCTTACCTACTCCCTCGGGGGCCGGGCCGGGGAGCGCGGGGGCCCGGCTGCTTCCCTGTCCGCCCAGCTGGGGGGCCGCAGCGTGAGCGACGGCCACCATGGACGGACAGATGGCCCTGCCGTACCGGGTGTTGGCGATGCCCGCCGCGCCCTCCCGGGCTCTTCTGGAGGAGACCCGAGAGTGCACAGCAATGCAGAACGTGGCCACTAAGTAGCAAAATGACAGGACTCTAACCATACGGAAGGCAGAGGGAGGCCGAGGGCCAGCCAGGAACGACAGATTGTTGCTGTAAACATAACAGGAATTTCAGATTCTTCCCAGAAGTCTGGGTATGAGAACCGCGTGGGAACTGCCCTCCCAGCTCCAGCCCCGAACCTTCCAACCGCGCCCCCGGGAACCGGCGGGCGGCGCTGACGTAGGGGTGTGTGCATGTGCCGAACCACAAGAGTGAAATTTACTTGAGCGAGCACTTGACGAGGAGGAAGGCTTTTGTTTTTGGCAAAGGAAATGTATATATGATATGTATATGATTGTTATATACCCAGAGCACACACGACTTAGAATTCAAGGGTGGACGACAAACTGGCTGCACAAATACCAACACACACGGACTATTCGAGAAACGTCTCACTGATCTGTCCTTCCTACTATGAAACGTGCGCCTGCCGCCAGGTGCGATTTTAAAAGGTCCCGCAAGAGAAGAGAGCAGGACTTGGGGCAGCAATACCTCCTCCCTGACCCCTCTGAACCATCAGTAGGCTTCCCGTTTCCCTAGCACCCATCCCCTGCCTTTTTCAGATCATTCTGCTCAGAAGCTTCTGCTAGTAACTGCTTCGTACCTGAGAGGCGGACACGCCCAGGGGAAGGATCATTATCGCAGGAAGAGCCGCCCCCCTGAGCTACAACCTGGGGCACTGTTTCTCCTCCAAACTCCTGCCGTCAGGATGGGTCCTATCCGGGACTGCTCTACGACGACTCACGACTGCTAGGGACCTACGGGAAAGTGCCAGGGGGCAGGTCCCTGGGTCATCACCGCCTTTGGGGGCCCTCTCCTCCGCCCTGCTGTGACTCACTGCAGTGTTCTCTGGACCTCAGGTAGGGGGACGCTTGGATCCTAAAAGCATCCTCTGAAAGATAAGTACCTACAGGCAACACAAGTCCACAAGTAGTTGTCGAAGCCTCAACGAATGGCTTAGCGTGGAGTCCTGTGACCCACGGCCGGGAAGCCAGGGAGGGGAGAGGCGAGAGGCCAGGGAGGGTCAGGAGGACAGGAGGCAGCTGGCCACAGGCCCTTGGTGGCAGGCTTCCCTCGCCTCAGGAAAGTGCCAAGGTCGCAGGGCTACGGGGTCCTGGGGGGGAACCAAGCTCAAGGTCTGATCCTTGGCAACCCAACCCCATCTCACACGACACGCCTTTCCCTAAAGCAGAAAGCTGGAGATAGGACCGGCAGTCATCGCGGGCACAGGCGGCCCCCGCGGGTCCTCTCTCCCCGCGCTGAGCCTCGGGTGCTGAGAAGCAGGTGCCACGGGGGGGACACGGTTCACGCTCACCGAAGCTGAGAGCGCGCGCTCACGGCTGGTTCTCAGAGAAATTTAGATAGAAAGGAAGCGAGCCAGATTCCCTTTACTTCCATGAGATATTTTTATTTCTCTTTCTCTGCTCATGTGCTTAACTGGGCACTAACTGTGAAGGACTGCGGGCCTCCGGGGCGTGCGCTCGCTTCGGCGGGAACAGGAGTGCCGTGGGGGCCCCTGCCTGGCGGGCCCCACGCTTCTGTCTTGCACCAGGGGCGGGCAAGAGTGTTTGGTTAAGGCTGTCCAAGTCCCTGCGTTTCAGGTTTTCCGCTATTTGGTAATTAAACTCTCAGGCTTCTCTGAGGGGGCCGGGCCAAGGACACCTCGTGGCAACGCAGGGAGAATTAGGGTTAGCCCCGGAGGAAAGGACGGGCAGGAAGCGTCTCAGGGACCTTCAGAAGCCACGACATCCCTCGCGTGCTTTCAGTGGAAGGGCTCAGGAGGTGGCGAGACCGCATTTCTACATTCATCTGCAGGAGATACCAAGATACAGTAAAAACTGAGGAGTGTGGTTCAAGTTCTACCGCTACCGAAAGACCTGGAAGTAAGTTTGTCTGTTGACGCTGCTGCTGAAGAGGCTTCCAGGGCTTGAGCCAGGGCTCGGGCCGCAGCCCAGAGCGGCTGGACCGGGTTTCGGAATGTTTTCCTAAAGGCCCCGGGGACGGTGGCCGTGACCAGAGAGGGAACGCTGACTCTTCGTGCTCTCCATCTACCGAGGTCTAGAATGTCAGCTTGAGGCCTTCCTACCCTTTAAATTACTTAGCTGGAAAACAGACGAGAAACAACACATTTCTTTAAATTAAATGATCTCTCTCTTATATAGGAATCCATCTTTAGCAGAATACAAGATGCTTTTTACTATATACATTCAGTATTTAACCTCTACATTTGTGTACTTATTTAAACTCTGTATTGTAGTAAAATATGCAGTTTTAGTGAATAAGGATTTACTGGCAACGATCAGGTCGACACTGGCTGTGGGCGCTGGAGGAGGGCGCGGGCCGGCGGGGGGACCCGCACGCTGCCCGGGGCGCTGAGACTCTGCCGTGGAAACCAGTCTGCCTGACGTTCTTCCCGCGCACGTCTGCGAGGTCTGTCTACGCGAGCTACCTTCGGGAGGGGACACGATGATGGGAAGCGACTGAGTGTATGAAATGGAATCGAGATTCATCGAAGCTGTTCAGTGGAAGTCTGCCTTGATGGTTGTTGCTGTTAAGTCGGGGAGGGGGGTGTGCAGGGAGCTGGGGCTGCAGGTGCGATCGTCCGCGTCCCCGAGCCCCCACCCTGCTCCTGCCACCAGCCCTGGGCCTTCCAGGCAGGGGCGGGGGCCGGACATGGAGACAGGGCAGTGGAGGGGCCGCGAGGGAGAAGCTGCTCTGGCGTCCACTCTGAGCGCCGAAGCCACTCACGGGTCCCAGCTCCCGCGGTCGGTGCTCTCCAAGGAGAGGCTCTTGGTCTTCCGGGGCGACACTGGGCTGGGCGGGCTGCTCAGGTTGGAGCTGTTGGAAGCTGTGGAGTGCCTCGGGGAATCCGAGTCCTGTGGGGCCCCGAGAGGACATCAGTGAGACGGGGAGGTATGGGAGGGGCTCAGCCCCGCAGAGGTGACCCGCGGCCACCCCGAGCAAGTAAGCTGGTGTGAATGGTCTGCTGTCACTAACGAAGCCCCTTTCCTGAGGCCAATAAAGGGCAGAGAATACAGCAGATGTTCAGTCCTTTCTGTAGGACTTTAGAAACATGGGTCCCTGTCACAGAAGCTGTTAAAACAACCGTGCCAAAGTGTGGTGCGCAGCCCAGGCGACCAGCTGCGCCGGACCCCCCCAAACCCGCCTCCTGCCAAGCGTGTCCCTGAGTCCTGACCCCTGGCTGCAGCGGAGGCCACTCTCGAGGTGGTGGCATCACTTCGGTAAGGGCACGAGTCCTTTTACACAGGACTTCTCCAGATCAGACGCTGATGCTGCCCACACCCCACTCACCTCTCCGTCAAAGTCCCTGGCCGGGGTGTCACTTCCCTGGTCCATGCCTCCAGAAGACAAGGAGCCCTCTGACGGGGAGGGCATGGGCTGCCACTTGGCATTGTAGCTTCCTCCGGAGAATTCTCTCTTTAATGCGCTGCCGTTCTGTGCAGAGGACCCTGCAGGACAGCACTCAGGTGAGGCTTCACGCGCGGACAGACAGGGGACGGCCCTGTAGAAAGCGCGCGGACTGGGGAGACCTGGGCAGACCCTGGGGCCAGCCACTGAGGGTCAGGGTCACCGTTTCTCAAGGCCACTGGCCTCTGCAGCCATCACTTCACTGCTGGAGAATTTGCATGAAAAGTAAAGGGGCAGGAGAGAAGCGTTTTCATCCCACAGGGCATGCAAAAGTGAGGTGAGTTTCTTCAAATTCATACTCTAGCTTGGTCTCAGAGCTGAGGCACCTACAGGAGGGACCAACACCACTCGGAGGAGGGAAAAGGATGACAAAAACCCTTGGAAATACTGGGGAACTGTTGGTACCTATATAAAGCTCTCGGTATTCCTTCTCTAGTTTTTGCTTAAAAAACATTTTAATCTTGCTGAGCTTCCATATTAAGACCATGGGTGGAAAGAGGCTGCCGGGGTTTTCGTACAGGAAACAGACTGTGTTCCCCCTGGTTGCTGGTGGGACAAATCCCAGTTTCATGTTTTTGCACTAAGAATTCGGTAACAGCGTCAAAAAGGACCGTGTGGAGCACCTCAAGTACCTCACGACCACGGACAAGCGGGAGCGCTCATCTACGCGGAACCTGCCCCAGGGGCCCTGTGCTCGGGGACTCCCGGCCGCTTCCCTCCGGGGCCCCCTCGGCTGCAGGCGGCCCGCGACACGTAATGACTCCTACCCCAGCCCCCAACGCCGTGCGGACACCGGGCACGTGTCGTGGAGCTTAGGAATGCCCGTGCCTGGGCCCCATTATGGCGGAGCTTCAGAGGTCCCTGTTCAAGCCTCTCGCGGGGATTCTGGGATGCTCCTCAGGCTGGGAGCCGGGGCTCGTCCTCCTCCTCCCCGGGAAGCGGCCCCCAGCGCCTGGCGCGCAGGGTCGCTCACTAGACACGCTGCTCTTCACGGCCGCCACGGAGGCGCGACTTTCCCGAGGGGACTCTTCGGGTCCTTGGGTCACGGCCCTCCTGAAGGCGTAGCTCGTCCCACGCCTGCTTCACTGTCACGGGAACGGTATTTTATTTTTGTGTAACTTTCGTCATTCTCAATAGAAATCCACACCGCCAGAGGCTTCTGTTGCTCTGCTTACTGCCTGCGTGACCTCGAGCAGGTTCTTCTGCCTTTCTGAGTCTCGGTTCCGTCTGCAGACACA